>JAAGKR010001529.1:38050-122114 GCA_011419295.1 Clarias macrocephalus | reverse complement strand
GAGGTTTTTGTGCAGGATCAGCTGTGCTATTAGTTTGTAATGTATTCCATTAGGAATCCACCTGCAGTTTCTTAACTTCTCCACCGAGGCCATCCATGACTATTTGGAGATCCGGAGCGGGTCAGCGGAGACCAGTACCGTCATCGACAGGTTTAGCGGGCCGCAGGTACCCGAGCCTCTGTTCAGCACCACGCATGAGACGAGCTTCTTCTTCCATAGTGATTATTCACAGAACAAGCCTGGATTCCACATCACCTACCAGGGTGAGCTCACCTTTACTTCATTCTGTGAAACAAGACTTCCAGAACTTTTACATTAAACGTTTACATTCTTTGACAGTAGTTCAACATGTCGTATTTGTCAGAATAAATTACAGCAACGTAATCAGAGATTAAACCGAAAAAAGTGAAATTAGCTCCATGAAACATTCTCTGTTAATATAGCTGACCTTTTCCACAGCATGTGCTTTGTGCGTGTGGAGTTTTCTAATCATTCAATATATTCGCATCACCGTGATCCACTGGCCATCATGCTTTGTTAATTTAAACCTTTAAACTACATGTCTGCGTCTTAAGTATGAACAAAAGTGACCTTTAGCAGGAAAAGTGAATGTGTGTATATACATATTCAGAAACGGGTCATCAATATACTGTACCGTATGCTGTGTATTCTGTATATGCAGAGAAAGTTCCCTGTTTTTATACTCTGGTTTATTGCTTAGCTTGATTTTCTGGTTGAGTTATTCCAAGATGTTGCAGGTTTGCATTTTGAGGTAGCAAATCATTCAGACATGCAACATATCCACAGAAAAATCTATACGTTTGATTACCAATATGTGCAGTTGTCAGATTCCATGCTACATGCTGTCAGCAAATATCATCCTAAGATACTTATTGGAAAATGCCCTGTTCATATTGAAAACTCACATTTAATGCTGTTTTATGTCTGTCGTTTATTGGGTGTAATTGGGAAACGTTCTGTGCTTCTCGGTTTAATATGCTTGCCCAAACATTACTTTATTTTCTCAAATATTGTGTCTCAAATAATTTGCTGTTTTCTTTTGATGTATAATTATAAAGCATTTACAGTATGAATATTTTTATTTAATTTCTATTTTGAAGGAAATCTTACTTTCGAACATGTGCATGCTGCCATGTGTTGTCAGGAATATTTTACACTAAAGTCTGCCTGGAGTATCTTGTAGGCTCATTATGTTGTTGTTTTCTGGTCTTCAGCCTATCAGCTTCAGAGCTGTCCTGACCCGAGACCCTTCAGGAATGGCATTGTGATTGGCAGTGACTTTAGCGTTGGCATGACGGTGTCATTCGAGTGCCTGCCGGGTTATTCCCTAATTGGAGAGACCTCTCTCACCTGCCTTCATGGCACAAGTCGCAACTGGAACTTCCCTGTGCCACGCTGTGAAGGTGACCAGTTCACGTCGACACTTCAGATCTTAATATTGGGAATAGAGCTCCCTCGGCTATTAGAAGGAAGTGGTGCTGGGAGTGGTATTGTATCGCTCGATTCCTTCAAGACGATTCAGGTTAACTCATTTAAATGCAACTGTTTTAAACAAAAAAAAAGAAGAAAATTACTCAAATTAAATAATTTTTCACTGCAGTAGACACAATTACTGTTAAACGTCATCAGATTGTAATTATTCTACTATAAAGAAACTGAAATAAATTCTATATAACCCCTTAGGAAGGATAACTATTTAAAGATCAGGCTCATTATTTCATTACATACAGAAATATATTGCCTCTTTAATGGCGATTTTTTTTTTTTTTTAAGTTCAGTAGGTCCAAGTTAAAATTAATTATAGCTAAAATTACTAAGTTTTGGAGTATTCTCTCTCTCTCTCTCTCTCTCTATGTACAGATCAGTTCAGTACACTCCAAGGTTAACTGAATTAAAAAAGGCTATTACTATGAAATATCTCTATACATTATGTGTAACAACCCTTAAACACCTTTGCGTGTCCCTGTAGAAATATTTCATCTTTCTCACTGTCTTTAGAAAACCAAATATTTTCATTTGTAAAGTATGTGATGTTTCTTTTTTCAAAACCAGTGTTAAGTCTGCATTTTGTTGCTTTTCTGTTATAGGCTCTAGGCTCGGAGAACAACAGATAAGCTTATGGTGTAGATTCTTATCATTAGTTCAGTATTATTTAATTTCTTTGTGTTACGAATGCCCATGGAAAAAACAACTTTCCTCTGGCGTGTGTTTCTTTCAAAATGAAATCATAGTTAAACCTCTGAGGTGCTAAAATAGTATGTATGTTGTAAATTAGTTAAAAGTTAACTAATGTATTAAATTTTATTTGTACTCCCTTAAAGCACTATGTGGAGGAAACATTACTTCTATGAATGGCACCATCTTCTCACCCGGCCACCCAGCCGAGTACCCGAACTTCCAGGACTGCGTGTGGAGCGTGAGGGTTCCCCCTGGCAACGGCATCTACATCAACTTCACTGTCCTCAGCACAGAGCCCATCTATGACTACATCACTGTGTGGTAAGGAGGTCATATGCAGCTCATGAATATGTCTTGATCAATGCTTTCATTCGATTAAAAGAATTAATCTAGTTAATCACAGACTAATCACGATTTTAAAATATTCAGATTTACTTGTATTATAAATGGCAAGTGTTGGAAGAAAAATGCAGGACAAATTGTTTAGAGGAATCATTAAGCAGTTTTATAATATTTCAAACATGAACATTTAACAAATGTCAAATTAAAATTCCACCGATGGCAGGGCTTGAACCCCAATCCTCAGATCTGAAAATCAACAACCTAGAGCCTCAGCCGTCTGAGCAACCACTTCCATGTTTTATGTCTAATGTATTCCTGTAAAAATTGTTTCCGTTGAAGGTAGCTCAGGCAAACTACTTCGATTTTATCTAAACTTCCATCTAGAAACGGAAAAACTTGCAGTTCAGCAGACCTGGTGATGTTTCCTTAGTCATCTTATTATTTGTCGCTACAATTATGGGTAGCCATTAGGGTCAAACTTAGTCATATGATTAATTTTCGCAACAAAAAAAAATAGTAATACGTTAAAAGTTCTAGATTAATCACATTAGTTAACATATTAATATTGCTTTATTACCAAATCAGTTCATAACTATGAGCTGGTGATCAGCAGGACATGCTGTCAGCGCTGGTCTCTCAGCTAGTAACACACACCTGAGAGAAGTAGGACAGCTCTGCTGAGAGGTTTGACTGATTACGTGTTTAAAAGTCGATTGAGCTCCAGGTTAAAGGAGCCTCCGATCCCCTGTGAGCCGAAAACACAAACATTGTCTAAAGCCCATCCAGCATTGCTCTTTAAAAGCCCCTGAGCGACACTCCTGTGTGTTTTTTGCATTTTTAAAGTGAGTCTACTAGGCAGAATGATGTCACCTGAATGATATGAGCTAACATCATCATCGTGCAGATGTTTAAACCGTCCATGCACAAGTTTATTCAAATGAACAACAACCACCAGTGCTCCTCCAGAAACGTTCTGTGCACTAACTTTTTATAGCTTATGCAGTATAGTTTTTTTGCATTCTCTTTATAGTAGAACATCGAGGCATAAAGCGTGTAAGCACTGCTGTCCCCCTATTTCGTTTTGCATTTAAACACGTGGATGCATAATTAAACAAGGTTAAAAATCTTTGCATTTTCCCATCTCATTTACATTTCCTGTGAGCTTTGTCTCTTCTCTTACCCTTTAGGAAGAGAAGCTTGGCCAATTAAATCTTCTTCTGAGTTATTGCCATAGCTACCATTTTGTCTCTCTGTGGTTTAAAAAAAAAAAAAAAAAAAAAAAAAGAACGAAAACTCATTTGGTGTGCTGATTTAGTCATGCAGAAAGGGGACTAGATTCAGAAATATAAAGTCTAAGGTTTTATTGCGAGTGCCATTAAACAGCAATGAGAAAAACAAAAATAATAATAATAATAAAATTAAAAAGACAATTGAACACTTCTAGAGGGCAGAAGAACACTTTAATGTGAACCTATTTTCTAGTTCGCCGTGGTGGCTGTTATTATTTGTGCCTGTCGATTATGGGAAATGATGCATCTGTGTGCGAATGATAAAAGAGCATACAGCAGTAAGAGTTGGGGTTTACTCATTAACTCCATTTGAAGGAGTCTGCTGTTTTATATAGCCGTGCTTTTTGAGTAATGGGTTTTCACAGGACTTGCCATTTCTTGAAATGTGTAATAATGTATTGAATAAAACACAGCATGACGCCAAGGAATTAATGTCCATTTTACACTGTAGTAGTACAGTATTACACTTTTTCTTTTCTTTTTTTTTTTTTTTGAGGAATTCTGAAGGCTTCTTTTATTTATTAATGACGTCTGCACTGCACACTCTCCCCTACCCACCACCTTAAATAATGCATCTGCGACTGGAGTCTACGGCACTGTTATTTATTTTAAAACCCCATGCTGGATTGTGTACTTGTTGTTTATTTCAGCTTGCACACATGCACACACAGCCTTTTTTCAGTTCTCCCGCTAGAACGTGAGCTTCCACTGATTATTTTATAAACGTGATCCAGATAAAAAAGTATTGTAAAATACCGTACGGACAAAACGTTGTATAAATGTCTCAATTAGGTCCAAATGTGAATCATATAACACCATTTTTAACAAATAAAAAGAAACACTTTTGCTAAATACAATTTCATGCCATTTTATGTACTGTAGTGCCCGTAACTTTTTTTTTTTTTTTTAATCTTTCATTGATCATTCAAATGAAATGTGACCGGTTTAGATTCCACATGAAAAGACATAAAACTGAAAAAGTTTATAAGATAAGATACTGTATACCTTCATTTGTCTCGTAGTGGAGAAATGTCTTTGTTATAGCAGCATAGAAAGACTTGTGCAGTACAGTGTATAAATACAAAAGAAAATGATAAACAATACAATAGACACATTCAAACAAATTGCACAAGGGTAATATTGCACAGTTTAAAATGTTGTTATTGCACAGTTTCTGTTGCAACAACTAGCACTAGGTACTATTGTACAGTTTTATTCTAAATTCACAGTTCACAATTCACAGTATTATTCTAAAATGGAAAATTTAACATACATTTGACATGGTTACGGACAATACGGATTTTTTTAATCCTTAATTTTGCACGGGAGGCTTGAATTTAAGCAATTATCTTTTACAGGTTATATGCTTTTAGAATATGTGCATTTTAAATGATTATTGTTTGAAGCAAGACAGTATAACTCTAAAAAATGGCCATTTTTGGAGCACGTATAAAATCATCTCTACAAAACGGCTGAAGTTAGCAACTTTTTTAGGGAAGCAAGATCGGTTCTCCCATGTTGCATAAACTTCAGAAGTAGCTTCTTTGGCATACACATTTTCTGTATTATATGTATAAAATTTAATCAGCACCAATACTGCATTAGGATTCGAAAAACCCATCAAGCACATGATGAAACTGGCTCTCATTAAGACTTTTCCTGGAAAGCAAGACCAAAACTTGCCTCTGCTGCAGAGGAGAAGTTCATTTAGAGTCATCAGCCTCAGAAATCACCAATTAACAAACAGCACCCGAGACTAGAGCCATTATGAAGCTTTACAGAGCATACAGTAAAACTCACTTACTCATCGTCTATACCGCTTTATCCTGTATAATGGGTCGCGGGGGGGCCTGGAGTCTATCCCAGGAGGCTTCGGGCACAAGGCAGGATACACCCTGGATAGGGTGCCAATCCATCGCAGGGCACACACACACTCACACGCTCATTCATACACTACGGGTAATTTGGGAATGCCAATTAGCCTAATCTGCATGTCTTTGGGCTGTGGGAGGAAACCAGTGTACCCGGAGAAAACCCACTAATCACGGGAATACCATGCAAACTCCATGCACACAGAGATGGGAATCGAGTCTGGCCGGGAATCGAACCCGGACCCTGGAGGTGCAAGGCGACAGTACTAATCACTACACCACCGTGCTACCCATACAGTATCAAATGCATCTCAATATCAACTGTCCAAAGGAGATTATTGTTATAAGTGCGTATTGAGTTACTATTGGCGGAATGGTTGCGTAGTGGTTAGCATTGTCATCTTGCACCGCCAACGTCCGGGTTTCGGTTCCCATCTCGGTGTCTGTATGCATGGAGTTTGCATGTTCTTTTTGTGCTTGGTGGGTTTAGACATCTAGACTGGTTTTTGTATGTATACTACAGTATGTAGGATGTATCTCAACTGAGCAATCCAGAGCACCAAGGGCATCCTCTTGGAAGAGAATCCAGAATACCTGATAACTTCTTTAGTTTCAAAACTCCTTTCATTCTGCGGGTAATAATTATACAGGTATATGGCACATGTGCATGAACATTTGTGTGTATGAAGGCTATTTGCTTTGTTCAATATTTTTAACTCTGTTTTTTTACCTTTGCCTCTGATGCTGATTTTTGCATCCTGTGTATTTTTGGCATCGACCCGAATTGTTTCGTTCCTGATTGTTGCATTGCATGAAACCTCCAGCGTGTGAATGCCTTGCCGATTAGTCTAACGATTATTTTTCACGGTTAATCTAGTGATAATTTTCTGGTTGGATGATTAATCCTTTTATTATTGTTCCGGTAAATAATAACCATAACTTTGATGTTTAATCTTTTAACCTTATATTTAAACATTTTCTCATGAAAATATTTCTTTAGCTAAATAAATAAATAAGAAGTGTCAAGAATTCATAAATCCTGCAGCCGTGTGGGCTGCACACACAGTGACAGAATTTATATAGAAAAATCTTTTTATTAATTAAAAAAAACCTTGCACACAGCTTTGCCTCTTCATGAGAACTAAAAAAAAAACACAACATAAAAACAGTGACATTTTACCATATAAATCTATGAATCATATTAACTGCATTCCTCTCAGAAAGGCTCATGCATTCATTTATTTTAATATACAGTGGCAAGAAAAAGTATGAGAACCTTTTGGAATTTCATGGTTTTCTGCATTAATTTGTCATAATATGTGATCTGATCTTCATCTAAGTCAAGAGTATTGACAAATATAACATGCCTAAAATAATAACACAAGAAATATCTGATCTTTATTGAAAACAACCATAAAAACCTCATGGTGCTAGTGGAAAAAGTATGTGAATCCTTGCGTTAATGACCACAAAAATGTTAATTGGAGTCAGGTGTTAGCATACCTATAGTCCTGTTAAGAAAATGAGATTGGAGGTGGGGACTAGAGACACTTTGACTGATATTTAAAAACCACTCAAACATTTTGAGTTTGCTCTGCACAAGAAGAATCCATAACGTGAACCTTGCCTTGCCAAAAAGAGCTTTCAGAGGATCTACGAATCAAGAATTATTGATTTACATAAAGCTGGAAAGGGTTGCAAAGTGATTTCAAAGACTTTAGAAATTCACCAGTCTACACATGGAAACACTTTGGGACTCGGGCTACTCTACCAAGAAGTGGGCGCCCAGTCAAAATGACTTGAAGGGCACAACGAAGACTCATCAGTGAGGTAAAGAAACAACCCCTGAGTGACAGGCAAAAATTTGACACCTGTGTTCATGAGTCTACAGTACTGTACGGAAAACATTGAACACGTAGGGTGTCCATGGCAGGAACCAAAAGGAACCTGCTGTTTACTACAAAGAACATTGCTGCATGGCTGAAGTTCACAAAAGAGCACATCAACACTCCACTGCGGTATTGGCAAAATGCTTGGTGCACTGATGAAAGTAAGATTGAACTATGTGGAAAGAACATGCAGCACTACATCTGACATAAAAAGGGCATTGAATATCATCATGAAAAACATCTTCCCAACTGTAAAGTACGATGGAGGAAGCATCAAGATTTGCTGCATCAGGGCGTGGCCAGCTTTCAGTTGGAGGGGAGGATGAACTCCCAAGTGTATCAAAAAAATCTTCTGCATAATGTGTGAATGTCTGTACATCAGCTGAAACTCTGTAGAAGTTGGTGATGCAACAGGATGATGACCTAAAACACCAGAGCAAGTCCACAGCAGAACAGATGCTTTCCTGTTCTTCACAGAAACAAAATCTGCCATTCAGAGTGGCCCAGACCTCAACCCAATAGAGAATTGCTATGGAATGACTTGAGGAGAGGCATAAACAATGGACATACAAAGAATATGACGGAGCTGAAAAGGTTCTGTCAGGAAAAATGGGCTAAAATTCCTTTTGAACTCCTCTTGTACAGGTCTGAGCCACAGTTACAGAAAGCGCCTGGTTAATTTTTAATGCTGCCGAGTTCGGTCAACCAGTTATTAATTCCAAGGGTTCGCTTACTTTTTCCAGTTCCACTCTGAGTGCTAAATGTGTTCGATAAAGACATGAAAGATCAGAATTCTTTTTGTGTCATCATTTTAGGCTCATTACAATATACTTGTCAATACTTGTCATTTTATGACAAATTAATGCAGAAAACCATGAAATTCCAAAAAGTTCACATACTTTTTTTTTCTTGACACTGTATGTAGGAAGCAAACATTTCAAACTATACATCACTCAGTTTAAGTCTTTACATGCATAAACAAACTGTTTACAACCCTCCAACCCTCGGGAAAGAGGCGATGTCAGACCAGCTATTAGCATCTGCGCTGGAGAACCTTCTGATGCGTTCTTTTCTGAAACACAGCTGATAAGAGCGTAGCGACTCCCAGGCACAGACACTCACTAACACTCAGACTAAACTCTCTATAATACACACTCAGACTGCTGTCTCTTCCTTTTTGAGGTCAGAAAGAACAGCGGGTTTATTTTTGGTTGTTGTTTTTCTGTGTGTGTGTGTGTGTGTGTGTGTGTGTGTGTGTGTGTGTGTGTGTGTGTGTGTGTGTGTGTGTGTGTGTGTGTGTGTGTGTGTGGGTGTGTGTGTGTGTGTGTGTGTGCATGCTGTGATAAGTCATTTTGCTTCGACACAGCGCACAGAGCACCATGTTATTAGGTATTTCTTTAAAGAATTACCATACCTCGGGCGATCAGGTTCAGATGTTTGGTGATGAAGTCTCATATTCCAAACTAAAGTAAACATCGCAATGCATCGACACACTCCACAGAAGTCTACGCATTTTCATAATCTATGTAATCGATCACGTTGATGCGTCTGCCCAACTCCATGTACAGTACACCATATTTATCGAATAATGTAAATATATAGAGATGTACACTCAGCAGCCGTGTGTAGAGACGGTTGAAGGTTTAAAAAAATTAATAAATAAAAATAAATAAATAAATAAAAGATGACATGCATTATTCAGCTGTCCAGTTTGGGTGAACCTGCCTTAGATCTAACAGGAGTGGTGCTGGACATGGTTTTCTGCTGTTGTAGCCATCCACCTTAAGGTTCGATGTGTTGTGCGTCCGGAGATGCTTTCCTGTTCGCCACAGTTGTAATAAGTGCTTATTGGAGTTACTATTGGTACCACGGTGGTGTTATGGTTAGCACTGTCAGCTTGTACCTTCTCGGGGTCTGTGTGCATGGAGTTTGTATGTTCTGTCCATGCTTGGTGGGTTTCCTCCGGGTTCTCCGGTTTTCTCCCACAGTCCAAAGATATGCAGATTAGGCTAATTGGCATTCCCAAATTGCATGTTGTGTGAATGCCTGTGTAAGTGTTGACTGGAGACTACCAGAGTCATAACATAGGAATACATACAATGGCAATCACCTTTGGGATCTAGTTGGACTACAGAGGTTCCTTGATAAATACATAGAGTTACGATCGTCTTTCTGGCAGTTTGAACCGGTCCGGTCATTCTCCTCTGACCTTTGTCATCATTGTACATTGTTGTTGGTTGGCTGGAGTTAATGAAGTATTTTTGACCAGGTTTTTTTTTTTTTTTTTTGCATTTAATATTTTTGTTAGCTTGGTTCCCTAAAAGATGTCCTAGGTCCACAACTGGACTACAATATGTGAAAGCTTCTGTCTAATCTAAAGAAGAAGAAAAAAACTACCTCTAACACTGTAAAAACTTGACAGGAGAAATCACAGTTACGTTAAATAGTGAAGGTAAGAGCATTTCCACAAACACTATGTGACGAGAACTCACAGGATTAAGAGTAAACAATTGTGTGTCCATAAGAAAACCTCCTCCAGAAAAAGGCTTCAGTTTGCCAGGGAGCATGATCATTAGACTGGAGCAATGGAAAAAGTATATATCATAGACTCCACTATTCCAGAGTGAGGGGCGTGTCAGGGGAAGAACATAAGCGCATGAAGTGATGCACCAGTCATGCATATCAAAACTGTGAAACAACCCCAAATCATGGAGGCAGTGTTATGATCTGAGGTTGCTTAATAGTTCTGAAATTTCCAGTATTGTTCTAGAACATAGAAAATAAACCATTAGGGGAAAAAATTAATTCGATGGTGTGAACAAACTTTAGACAGGTACTGTGTGTGTGTGTGTGTGTGATTCACAGTACTTGCACTGCATTGCACAATAAAATGATATACATCCGGCCTGTTTGTAATGCGACCCTAATGATTTTGTTTTTCATGCAAATTTTTTAAATTATTATTATTATTATGTCAATCTATTTGACTGATTTTATATATTTTTTGTGACTCCTACAGGGACGGACCAGACCAAAGCTCACCGCAGATCGGCCAGTTCAGTGGGAACACAGCTCTGGAGTCAGTATACAGCACCTCTAACCAGATCCTCATCAAGTTCCACAGCGACTTCAGCGGCAGTGGCTTCTTCGTCCTGAGCTATCACGGTGAGAGATTCAAAGCCGGGCATCGACTTTGCATCGACTTTATTTTCTGGACATAACTTCTCCGCATGACCAGTTTGGTCTTCCGAAGAGGTGCACTTGTTTGTATCCATCATTCCATACACAAGCATCTATATGCACAGACGCCAATAAGCTCAGAACTGGCCATGGAGTGCTTCTAGACTGATTAAATTGACATAAACACATTAGAAAGCTGAGTGGGCACTGTATAGATCGTTGTCTGCTTGTGTTTATGACTTGCGACATGCCTCCATATCGATCTTCTGCCTGTGGCAAGCATCTACCCTAACTAACAAGTGCAGAACCTTGTAAGAGAAACAGAGATAAGGGAATTGTTTTTGCTTAAATGGCAGTATCATCCTTAAGGCCAGCAACTATGCTCTTTAACCATATTGTACACATGTTTGCATTTTTTTTTTTTTTGCAACTTCTGAAATTAGTTCATGTCAGCTAATCCTGTAGACTCTGCTATAAATGTACTGTAAAATACAGTATCTGTGAATAAAGCAGAGATATTTGACCTGGAATTTTTTGCTTCTGCAGAATCAGTTTAGCTTTTATATGCAGCGATTGTACAGTCGGTTGAGGCATCAGGTGAAAATCTTTTATATCACTTTTTCACTAAGTTATCAGATTGTGGTAAAGGAACCAAAAACTGATCAGCTTAAAAAAATATGATCAAGATTAGTTGAGCTGAACTCCGATCACACCACAGTGTACACCAGACAACCTGCTTAGAGACACTATAGTGATGTTCTCAATAGAAAGGATGACTTGACTGAGATCATTTGGCATTGTGTAATGTAGCTACAGTACAGTGTCTTGCAAAAGTATTCATACCCCTTGAACTTTTCCACATTTTGTCACAATACAACCACAAACGCAAATTATGTTTTATGTGCCAAACCAACACAAAGTGGCACATCATTGTGAAGTGGAAGGAAAATGATAAATGATGTCAATTTTTTGCATTTGCATTCACCCCCCCTTTACTCTGATACACCTAACTAAAATCCAGTGGAACTGCCTTCAGTAGTCACCTTATTAGTAAATCGAGTCCACCTGTGTGTAATTTAATCTCAGTATAAATACAGCTAGCACACAGAGGTTTGTTAGAGAACATTAGTGAACACACAGCATCATGAAAACACCAGACAGGTCATGTGGAGAAGCTTAAAACAGGGTTAGGTTATAAAAAATATCCCAAGCAGATTTGAACATCTCTTTGAGCACTGTTTAATCAATCATCTGAAAATGGAAAGAATATGGCAACACTGTAAACCTACATGACATGGACGTCCTACGCCTAAACTGACAGGCCGGGTGAGGAGAGCATTAATCAGAGAAGAGGAGAGCCAAGAGGTAACTTTGGAGGAGCTGCAGAGATCCACAGCTCAGGTGAGAGGACAACTATTAGACATGCGCTCCACAAATCTGGCCTTCATGACTGGCAAGAAGAAAGCCATAGTTAAAAGAAAGCCATACGAAGCAGTTTGTGACAAGCCATGTGGGAAACACGGCAAACATGAGAAAGGAGGTACTCTGGTTAGATTGAACATTTTGGCCTAAATGCAAAACGCTATGTGTGGCGGAAAATCAGCAGTGTGCATGGTGGTGGCAGCATCTCTTCAGCAGGGACAGGTAAGCTGGTCAGATGCAATGAAAGGTGGTTCTACAAAGTATTGACTCGGGGGGGGGGGGGGGTTGAATACAAATACACACTACACTTTTCAGATATTTATACAGTATGTAAAAAAAATTTCCTTCAACTTTACAGTGATGTGCCTCTTTGTTACATAAAATCCCAATAAAATACATTTACGTTTGTGGTTGCACATGACAAAATGTGAAAAAGATCAAGGGGTATGAATACTTTTGAAAGGGACTGTGAAGCTCCGATCTAACTACAGACTTGAGCAGACTTGATCTTTAAGGTGGCCAATTCTCAAATTGCAATTCATCTTGTGCAGTATCAGCTTGATAAAGGAGAAGTCCAGTGCCTCTGCCTGACAGTTTGATGTAAAACATTGAGATGTCTTGACTTAATATGGTATCTCATAGTTTAATTAACTGTATACATTTCACTGGCAGATATTAAAGGAAAATTGTAATACTTTATAATAAGCAATAGGGATGAAAAAACGATTATTAATATGCAAATTAAGTAATAATTCATATTGAAAGACATTTTGTAAATGATGTACATTAAATTAGTAGGGATTAGCCCCCGAGTGGCGCTGTGGTAATGATCTCGCCCTATCCTTCGGAGATCTTGAGCTGGAATTCCAAGTGATTCTCTAGCCTCGATACAAGTGGAAGGAGTGAATAACGCTATTCTCCGAGTGTGTTACGCTGCTCCCAACCTTGTGTGAGTGAGCACTTTGAAAAGATGCGCCATCTTTTCAGCCGTCATCATGTGGCTCGGAGGAAAGGTGATGATCTCCGCCTTCCCTGGTTACTAGTTGTAGTCTTGATGGGGGAGTATGAGGGAGGGACTAAGCTAGGGAGGAAAATTTGGAAGATCAGAAATAAATAAAAAATGTACACACTATGATGACATACAGTAGGGCTGATGTCATAGTGCTTGGGCCATAATTAGTAGGCATTAATATGATATTTACAATTAGGATTATTCATGCAGCAATATGTTAATAAATATGTGGATTGACGCTATTGATGTTAATTTCAATTATTGGAATGTTTTCATATATTATAGGGTTTTTGTTTTGTGTAGGTCACTTGCTTTTATGTTACATCATACTGCATTTGACACCAAAGTAAAAAAAAAAAAAATTTCCATCTTCAGGTCACATTTTTACATTTTCTGTCCATGGTTGGTTGGTTAGTTTGATTCCAAGAGCTAGTATTAAAAGGTGGTGGTCTGAAAAAGAAGAAGAAGATACTTTACTGGATCTTCTTGTAAAGAAGAACCTCTAAGCCGTGTAGATGCAGATGATTTGCCTAATCTAGGGGAGATCCCTGAAAATTGACCTTAGCAGCTGCATAATCCGACTCTGAATACAAGCATCTTTCCCTTCATAGATGCTGATGAAACTTTCGGGCTCAGATCTCCGACTGTGTATACGGCCCGTGGAGACTTGTGAGGAATGCCACTGCCGATCAAAGCCGCATAGATATCGATTGTAGCAATAAGACTAGATCTTGTATGCAGGCTTATCCATAATCCAGGAGCCTGGGGGATTTATAATAAGTATTCTGCCTGGAATATGTAAATGTAGAAATCCTAGGTGTCTTAAGTTGAGTTTTTTATTACGCACGGTGACACACAAGTGTCCTCTAGATTCTTTTCTCATCTGCTTGTGTCCTCGGTGGCTCAGACAAATATAGTACAGACCAAAAGTTTGGACACACCTTCTCATTCAAAGAGTTTTCTTTCTTGTGTTCTTTATTGTGTTCTTTAGCCCAAACAAGTCTCTTCTGCTTGTTGCCTGTCCTTAGCAGTGGTTTCCTAGCAGATATTCTACCATGAAGGTCTGATTCACACAGTCTCCTCTTAACAGTTGTTCTAGAGACGTGTCTGCTGCTAGAACTCTGTGTGGCATTGACCTGCTCTCTGATCTGAGCTGCTGTTAACCTGCGATTTCTGAGGCTGGTGACTCGGATGAACTTATCCTCCGCAGCAGAGGTGACTCTTGGACTTCCTTTCCTGGGGCGGTCCGCATGTGAGCCAGTTTCTTTGTAGCGCTTGATGGTTTTTGTGACTGCACTTGGGGACACTTTCAAAGTTTTCCCAATTTTTCAGACTGACTGAATTACTTAAAGTAATGATGGCCACTCGTTTTTCTTTACTTAGCTGCTTTTTTCTTGCCATAATACAAATTCAACCTCTTTGAATGAGAAGGTGTGTCCAAACTTTTGGTCTGTACTGTAGATTCTCATCTTAATTAAAAAAAAAAAAACTTGCTGTTCTTATAGATACAGCTTCATTAGCCAGCATCAAGGTTTATTAACATCAGAAACATTAACATACAAAATTATGTGATGCCACTATTCTATTATCTGTATAGTGGGAGAATATTCATGCAATGGCATGAATATTCTGTACAAGTCTCAAAACGTAAAAAAAATAGTTCTTTATGTCTTCTTTATGCATTAGGTGTCCATGGATCAAAGTTGTGATTCGCTCTGAAATAACACATACTAGAACTCCTCCGTGATTCTCCGTAACTGGCTAATTCATGTCTAGGCATGGCTGTAAGCTTAGGAGATGAGAACCAGTGCAGCACTTCATAGATGTGCATTGCTCCTATGTGACCGCGATGCAGACAGTTAGCATTATACTAGTCATCCTTCTGCACACTGCAGTGTCACCATATTTAATCACATCATTAGCCGCCTCTGCAGGTGCCCCTGTCATTAGCTGTGCCTCAATGCCAGCTCAGCGTGGCCTCCACTTCACTTTGCAAAACACTCTCATGCAAATGACCAGCTTAGGAAACAGCAGCAGCAATGGTGCAAAGTTGATTAGATTTCCACATGACTGTTTAGTCTTCTAAATTTCAGCTCCTGCTGTTTTTCAGGTCTTCCTTTCTCGGTTTAAAGCCCGAAATAAATCTGGAGACATTTTAAGGTTACGTCCCGCTGCTCTAAAATGGTTTATGTTGGCTTTTCTCTGGTTACAGCTTACCAGTTACGAGTGTGTCAACCTCCTCCAGAAGTGGCCAATGCAGACGCGTTGATGGAGGACACGGAGTTTGAGATTGGTAGGATGGTCTTTTCATTCTTATTCTCAAGTCATTTTTGCATCTTGAACCCTTAACAGCTTTCATTTAAAGTAAAAGTGTATAGGTTTTGGTGATTTAGAAAACTTGTAGGAGTAGGCATGTTCGGCAATGCACTACAGGCAATTTGGGAATGCCAGTTAGCCTAATCTGCATGTCTTTGGACTGTGGGAGGAAACCGGAGTACACAGAGGAAACCCATCAAGCACAGGGTAGAACATGCAAACTCCATGCACAAAAACCCCGAGGCAGGAATCGAACCCGGACCCGAGAGATGAGACTTTGAGATCATATTTTGCTGCCATTATTGTAGACTTAATCTAGGAAGGTTTTGATTAAATTTTATTGTGCAAAAACGTTATGACTAAGCTAGCTTATATTAAAAGTGCTAGCGGAACTAAGTTGTCTTGTCTTTTAAATGTAAAAAGATTTCATCCTAGATCATCTCTTTTGGGTTTTGTTTTGTTTTTGTTTTTTTTCAAGTGTAACAATATTTCTTTTTCAGCTTTCTCTATTTCCACCAGCCATGATTGAGGCAGCAAGTGTGAAATACAGACTACTCAATCAGCCATTATTCCTTAAAATGTGTTTGGATGAGAAACTCAAAGTTGATTGAGCACACATTGTCTAATCAAAGTACAAATTACAAAAAAAAAAAAAAAAGGACACAGAACAGAGTTTAATGTGTTTTTGGTTTGAGTGAAAGGGATTCTGTTTACCATGTTTGGTAATAGAAGGGACCAAGGCATGAAGTAGAACATTACAGACTTAGCGCACAGAAAAATAAATGTCAATTACAAATTAGCTACTGACCTGAATTTAAATGTGTGTGTGTGTGTGTGTGTGTGTGTGTGTGTGTGTTATATGTGTGTGTGTGTGTTAGCAAGACCGTTCAATGGATTGCTCAACGCTAATAGTTTCACTGTCAAGCTTACTCACTCATTGTCTATACCACTTTATCCTATATTCAGGGTACCAATCCATCACAGGGCACACACATACACACACAATACGGGCAATTTGGGAATGCCAATTAGCCTAATCTGCATTTCTTTGGACTGTGGGAGGAAACCCACCAAGCATGGGGAGAACATGCAAACTCCATGCACACAGAGACGGGAATCAAACCCGCCCCCTGGTGGTGCAAGGCGACAATGCTAACCACTACACCACTGTGCCGTCTGCTGTCAAGTTATTAATATACATTTGATTTTAGCACTCCTATCTAATATTACGATGAGCCATTATTGTTAATGACTGTCATAGTTATCCAGTAATAAATAAATTATGAGGGGCGTTCAAGTCAAACCAGGACCTGTGATAAAACCGATTGACCTTTACAGAAGACTTCAGGCACAGTACGGTGATGAGACTGTTAGCCGCAATTAAACATTTCAATGGTGCAAACGTTTTAAAGAAGTCCGTATGTTCGTAAACGAGAATCCCGGCCGAGGTGGCTCTGAGCCCACTGCATCCGTTCATGCGAATTCATTACACACGACCTCATACTGCCAAAAACACTTACAGGAACTTCATATTAATGTTACTGCCACATCCCCCGTACAGTCCTGGTCAGGCAACTATGGGTGACCAGACATGCCTATACAAATAAAATGCATTATTATTATTATTATTATTATTATTATTATTATTTTCTTGCATCATGTGATTTTCACACGTTTGGGGCATTAAAGGAGATCCTGGGAGGCCAGTGTTTGAGATGCAGGTAGTCTGGTCATGGCTGATAGAAAACCTTTTTTGATGTTATCCAAGCAAAAGGCAAAGTTTGACTTGATCTACCCACTTACATTTAAGCATTTGGCAGACACCCGTATCCAGAGTGATTTACATTTTTATCTCATTATACAGCTGAGCAGTTAAGGGCCTTGCTCAAGGACCCAACAGGGACACCTTGGTGATCATGGGATTTGAACCCAGGACCTTCCAGGTTCAAATCCTATGATGCCTTAACCAATAAGCTACCCCTGACCCTCTAAATTATCCCTTTAATAAGTTAAGTAAGTCATGCACAGATCCAGTAAAATCTGGTCAAGTCAAGTAGGCTTTTATTGTCATTTCAACCATATACAGTTCAGTACACAGTGAAACTAAACCACATCCTCCAGGAGCAAGGTGCATACATCAGTAATGAACAAAGACGATAATTTTATGTTGGCGTAAAGAGCCAACAGTTTAGCTAGCCATTGTAACTAGCACCAAAAAGTCACCAAGAATACAATAGTTTGCAGCAAACAAACACTGAGTGTGATAGAAGACCAATAGGGACAAATATAGATTAACAGAACATCAGCAAACATTTCGAAGTTAAAAAAAAAAAAAAAAACTTGTCATGACCTTGGGTACAAAAAATGTAAAGATGTGCCATCTGGCTGCTAGCATTATGAGCCAGCACCGAACATGGAGGATCCCTCAAAATGGCCTCCATTACTGTCCTTTGTTTTATAGTCATAGCGTAATAGGCTAATAGCATGTATTTGATGTGTTTGTTTGGACCACGGTTATTCAAGCTTTGGCTGGCTAAGCTTAGCTGGCTAGTTTGCTCTTGTAAGGTCTGTGTACTACGTTGCGGAGCCAAACATTTCTACATCACGGCTGCTCTCACGTCCGAAACAGAGCGCTGCGTGGGACACGGCCAATCCTCTCACCTTCCAGAACTGGCTAATGTGCGCACACAATTGGTCTGTGGTTTACAGTCTCTTGTTGAAGGCAAATTGATGGTAGCGAACTAGCCAGCTAATGTTAGCGGGCTAGCCAAAATTGCAGAGCAGACACACTAATAGAACACACACGCAGTAAGCCAGCAGGCACTTTGATCAAGTCGTGCTCTGGCAGACGCAGACTAGCACATTGAGCATTCAACTAGCTTAATTACTCTACTAATCTACAGCAGCTAGATAGCATTATGTAGCTGAACTGGGTGAACATCCAGACCCCTGCCTGGAAACTGAGATTCTCTGGTTTCTTTGTAAACTTGACCAGGATAAAGAGGCTACTTAAGATTAATTATTAAGAAATGAAACTTTGCAACAGGGATGCTTAAGATTGTTTCAATAAATAGCTAATTAAGGGACAAACAAAATGTCTAACAACAACAACAACAATAATAATAATAATAGGCAGACCTATTCTTCTCCCTAGGGTTGTTAGATTATGATGTATCCATGATGACATATGAGTCAAAATGTGCCAGAAGCAACCCAGCAACTCTGAATGCAGATTACTTTTGTAATCATCTTTCAGTAGGAACATGTTTCAGACTATTCTTTCTCCACTGATCATTTAGTTTATTTAATTGAATATTTTAAGCATAAAGCATAAAATAACCTTACTCTCAAAGCTACAGCATACATTAAAATACAAAGAAAAGCATATTATGGAGCAAAGAAAAGCATATTATGGAGCAAATCTTGGGTGTTAGATTAAGTAAGGTTTGTGTATGTATATATTTGTATATATATAATATTCCACTTTGGGAAGTCTTAAGACTAGAGGAGTTTTCCATTTCTGGTTTCTTAGTAACAAGACAAGCTGTTGGATATTTTTGTCCTATTATCTTCATAAGACAGAAAATAAAGGGAAACTGGTGAGGAAAATACACTTTTTCTCAGCTATACACTGGAATTGTTTCCATAACACTGAATGCAATTATAGATATTTAAAAAGTGTGTGATGGGTTGTTAATGAATAAATTGGTTGGTTGGGAAATCCCTTTAGTATAGGCAGAAGGACAGACTTTTGGATTCATTAACCTCGGATTTTGAATTAAAAATTTTGAATTTAAGTAAATACATAAATAGCTTGGTTGAATGAAATAACCATATCCCACAAGCATCTTTTAGGGAGCTTGTAAATAACCAATAAAATGATCATAATGCAGAAGATAAGCTGCCAACTGCTAGCAAAGGTTTTGCAGTTGTTTTAATATTATTATTATTATTATTATTATTATTATTATTATTATTATTATACTCATAATTATTTATGGATCACTTAATTATGCAAATGTGTGGTTTAGACTTACACGGAGATGCAATACTGAACAAATATTGTGCTGAACTGGACTAAAAACACAATCATTTAGTTATTGCCTTTAAGTGCTCTAGGTTCCTCATCACCATTAGTTGAGAGTGAATTCTTTGGGGGGGGTTGTTTGTTGGTCTGTTTGATTTTCTGTTTGAAAATTGTGCCACTAACTTTTCTCATATTGATGCGGATATACAGTATTGATCAAGTCTTGAGCCACACCTCATTTCTTCATATTTTGCTTCCAAAGAGGCTTCCTGGATGATGATTTTGACTAATTTTTAACCCAGTCCCTATACCTGAGCAGTTTCAGAGGAATAATTTTGTTTGTTAAGCCATCATTCAATCATTCAGTCATTAACAGACATCTAACTTTAGGCATGATCCAGCGAGAAACCGGTGCAGATGATGACAGATGATCAGGCTGGTGATTAGTATACTGCTGAGTTGGTGGAACAGGTTGTGGTTAGGTTTAAACCTTACAAACAGTGTTTACCAATAGTGTAAGGATCCACAGTATATCCAATGCCAGAAAATTCTAACTCCTTTTGTAACCTTATTGTCATTGTTATAAATAACAAAGTATAAATAAGATATCATAGAGGGGTGTAACTGATTGTTCAGCAGCATCACATCCTGGGAAATTTAACAGATGAGAGGGGAAATGAGGTTGCTGCTGAGGTTATTGCATAAACATAGCCTAAACATAAAAAAAAATCATTATATCCTTAGGCACTTTGCAGTCTGTCTCAGTGAATTTATTCTAATATGAAGAAGTGAGGGGGGGGTCTCAACACTTTTGCATAGTACTCTACTTATCGATCTTGCCAAAAAAAACTTCTGTGTAATTTAATGTCTCTTTTGAATTTTTTCTCCTACGCCATTTAAGTGCTCAGTAGTCTTTATCTAACGGCACACCCTGGTGTTTTTTATTCCTCATCTAATACACCTATATACTTCCACACTTGCGTCCTTGTGTAGAAACAAACTCATATTGCAAATAGAGAGTTGGCCTCTGATGCAAAACTACTGTACGTTCTGTATCCAGGCATTTTCTGCCCATTGTGTTAAATGGTCTAGCATGCCAGATGGAATCACCTTGCCTTGAGTGCTCTCCCACGCTAAAACACACTCCCACGTACAGTAGTGTCTATCATCCTGCTTATCCTCTTTAGTCGCTGACATATGATAGTTTGTAGATCAGAGTGTGGATGATCTGAAAGTGTCGATCGAGAAGATCCACGGCATTCGTTTTCAGACTTTTTATTGGACCGCTCACAAATTAGAAAACAGGCGCACGCGATCCAGGTTTACAGCTCAATTAAGAGTTTTTCAAGCTTAAATTAATAAATATTCCTCACCTTTATATCGACGGCATCTATCTCCATTAGGGCTGTGGAGGTTAGCTGTCCCTCTTAATTAAACAGTAGCTTAATCATTGTATGCTCTCTCTCTCTCCCCCTCATTTACTCCTTCTCTCTCCCTCTTAGGTGATATTATCCGTTATCGCTGTCACCCTGGGTTCACCCTGGTGGGAAGTGAGATCCTTACATGTCGGCTGGGTGAGAGGCTCCAGATGGATGGTCCCCCTCCCTCCTGCCAGGGTGAGCTGTTTAAAGTGGTACCATACCAAAAAAAAAAAAAAAAAAACAGCATATTATTTACTCCCTCCCCAACGTACAGTGATTTAAACGATCTGCTTGATGATGTAACCCACTTAATGATGGACACCAGCACAGATTGGTGATTTCTCTGCTTGAGCAAACCCATAAACCTGTAAATGATTTAATGAGTTGAATTAGGGGTGTCCGAACAGGCAATCATCGAGCCGGAATCCAGCTATTCAGGAGAGTAATTAGGCACCCCGGTTACTCATGGACATGTATTATACAGCATATAAATTTGAACATACAAATTTGTTATCTAATAACTGAATTCCCTTGGAGGTTATTACTGTCTGTAGAGACTCATCAGACTGAAAGGTGCGCATGTCTGACATATTATCTCATCTTTGATATGTGCAATCACTGTAAATCCTGGCCCCCAGAAACTAATTAAATGAAAATAGGCGCTATTAATAGCAATATGCAATGTTATAGTAATAGTCATGCAATGTTTAAACCGTATTTCTCTCTCTTTTTTTTTTTTATTGTGTCAGTGCAATGTCCGGCTCATGATGTGCATTTCGACTCAACTGGAGTGATCCTGAGTCCAGGCTATCCAGACAGTTACCCCAACCTGCAGATGTGTTCATGGAGTATCAACGTAGAGAAAGGCTACAACATCACTCTACACTTCGAGTTTTTCCAGACCGAGAAGGAATACGACATTCTCGAAGTTTTTGATGGTACGCCGTAATTTTAAAACTCTTACACCTGCAGCAATGATGACAAATAATTATTTCGCTTCAGTTTTTTTTTTTTTTTTGCTAATAATACAACCATAAAACATTTTTTTTTTTTTTTTTTTTTTTTTTACTAAGTGAAAGTGAAGACGCTAGCCAGGCTTGAATAACACGTTTTATGTGCGAAGAGAACACCACAGCTCAAACAGCCAAACAGCAGCGCCAAAGACCTGTTGGCTTTTTGTCTATAGTGCGAACGCAATATGCTTCATCACCAGAGAGATTATTATCAGGAGAGGATAAAGACTTCAGCGACGTGAATTCATATGCTGCTGAGATTTAAGTGAATTATTTTCCATTTGCTTTTTTTTATCCAAGGTTCTGTTTAGTGTAGTTAACGCTGCAGGGTTTTCCAAAAGTCTCCATCTATAAGGGATGTTAATACGTTTTTAGCAAAATGTAACTTAATTTTAAAAAAGTGTTCTCAACATGATGGAGAATATGTACTGTACGCGTATATTAGTTGAAATATACTGTATATACAGTATAAACTGTATAAACAGACTATCCATCCATCTAGAAACCTCTGTAGTCTAACTAGGGACCGAGGAGGCCAATGGTGACCTTCCCATCTTTATGTTCGTGGTAGGACCTCTGGTCAACATTCACACACATACTGTACATACACTACGGACAATTTGGGAGTGCCAGTTAACCTAACCTGCATGTCTTTGGACTGTGGAAGGAAACCGAAGTACCAGGAGGAACACAGACCTCGAGGTGGGAATCAAACCCGTACCCTGGAGGTGCAGGGCGACAGGGCTAACCACTAATCCACCATACACACACTACTCTATGAAGCCTTCTGTAAGACATTTCGCTACAAAAATAAACAAAACAATTATTTCCTTTATATTTGAAGACCTTTAAAACACCGTATACTGGACTTACATTCACTGAGAGCAGTAGAAATCATCATGTCGATACGTTCTTCTATGCGTTCTGAGACTTTTAAGCAGCCATACAGTGAAATGTGAGGCAGTATTGGAAGTAAATATTGCTATCATCTTTACTTAGAACCTTTATGCCACCTTAATGTCAGGTCACAACCTTTTCAGAATGACAAGCGGTTCCTCTTGGGTGCTACATTGGATTTTATCAGTGTTTAAGGAGGAGGGTGGACAGGCGGCACTCAGACACGGTCTCCAAGGGGATTGAGGATGTAATTCTCCCTGTCTAAGGTCAGTCCTAGGAAGGCAGGAAGCTTCTGAGCACCGGAACACAAATGGATTGTGATGACCTGAAAGTGCCACAATATTTTACATTTACATTTTAAGCATTTGGCAGTTGCCCGTTTCCAGTTGCATAAATGAGATAAAATTTACATTTAGCTGTTGCTCAACTGAGTTGTTGAGGGTTAAGGGCCTTGCTCAAGAGGCCAGCAGTGGCAGCTTAGCAGTGCTGGGATTTGAACTCATGTTCTAATGGTTAGAAAGCCATAGTCATACAGAACAGAACCAAACAGTCTGCTTGGCCATGCTGGTGTCTCGACTCTGAAACTTCAGGGCTTTGTTGGTGAAAACCGGAACTTTTGATTGTGCACTATAACAGAACACAATTATCAGAGTAAAGATTCCCTTTATTTCTCTAAACAATCTCTTGCTCCACTATTGAACTTGTCCTAGTATTTCACTAGTGCTTGGATACTTTCAAGGAAGAATGTTTGCACTCTGGCCTCCTAGGAATTCCTTTAAGGGCCCAAACATGCACGTCCCAGCCACCTCTGCCAGAATCGTCATTCTTTGAAACTTTTGCACTGTTCAAATGTTTTACTGCAGCTGTGAGTCTCATCACCATTCTGGGATTTAAACTCATCCCGTTCTGGTCAGACGTCCAAGGTCTTAACAACTGAGCTTCCACAACATAAATAAGAACTGTCTGCTTGGAACAGTCTGGTGTCCCAACTCTGAAACTTCAGGGCTTTGTTGGTGACCTGATCATATGGGGAAGATGACATCTGGTTGATTTGCACATGGGCAGAGCAGATTGTGCAAACTTGACAGTGTACATAAACCAGTTTGGTGTGAATCATCTCCCTTTTTGAAGAATCAGCTACTGTAGACTGGAACAACGTTAATGCTTGCCGTAAAATGGCTGACCTTTAAATATCTCAATAAAATTTTTGCCTTGTTGCATAGTGAATTCTGCAAAAGAGCACATTCAGTACTGCGGATAACCTGAAACCATCCAATCCTATATGGGCATTTGGAGGTCTGAGTGGCTGCCGGTGCCTGTCAATGACCGAGACACATTTTCACACCGTGGCGAGGCTGGAATTGAGCGTGATGGCTCAACTGGTAGGTCACTGACAGCTTGGAACAGTGTCTTAGACGTTGCTGTAATGTTGCATCCTGATAACATGGATTGAGTAGACTGACTAGTCATTGGCCTCTGTTAAATGAGCTTCCAGATGGTGTGATGAATCAACTATTTTAGTCGAGTTATTTGTTAGTTTGGGTTAGTTTAGGAAGTAACCCAGATTGTTGCCCTGGCTTGTGATTTGATTATGGCTGCAGGCTCCAGTCAGATTAAACTCCAAAAACACTGCATTCTCATAAGTAGCTGATTCTCTCTTCGACTTCCTTAGGATTCACACACAGACCGAACAAGCAAATCTGTGCAGCCTGGCTCTTTAAGATAACGTCTTGGTATGGAGTGAAACAAACTAAATAATGGAAATCTGACCCTAAGTCAATTTGCAATTTATTTACCCCTGGTGATACAGAATTTCAGAAGTAATGTGCCAGATCTTAAAACTACCTAGTTAGTTTACACATTTGCTGCACTCTCCAACTGTGATCTCAGTGTCTCCTGTAGTGCAAAATTACAACGGGGTGTTCAAGTCAAACTGGGACTTTTGATAGTGCAGAATAACGGAACACATTAATGAGAGTAACAACTCACTTTATCTCTCTATATAATCTCCAGCTACACTAATGCACTTTAATGTCCCAGCATTTCGCTATTGCTTGGATACCATCATGGGAGAATGTTTGCACTCTGGCCTCCCAGGAACTCCGCCTCAGACAGAATTGTCATGAAAACTTTTGCACCATTCAAATGTTTTACTGCAGTTAGGAGTCTCATCACTGTACTGTGTTTAAAAAAACTGTTATATGTTGGATGCTAAAAAAAAAAACACTAACAGTTCTATTTAATAGAATCAATTTAATGTTGTGCTGTTTTATTACAATTGTCCAAATATCTCAAAAACCTTGGCATAATTTTTATGCTGACATTTTTTTTTTTTTTTTTTTTACTGTGTATGTGTGTCTGAAAACAGCTCTATTATTTAATATATTCAAAACACAAAACCTTTCTTTGGGAGATAATTTTTAAAGAGTTTTTAGTAATTAGGATTTAATTTACAGTATATTTAAATGGCATTGTAACTCATATTTCAACATCACCTTTGTATTTTGTTCAGGTTAATTGAATAATTTTTTATTCAAATTAAACAAAAGCTACCACAATGAATCTTTGGTTGTTAATTGTTGATATACTTACAAACAGTTTTGTTAATGAAACTTTAACCTAAATATATGCATTCAAATGAGACTTATGAGTCTTATTAAATGTACATGGTGATTCACTCGAAAGAGGCCCAGAATATTCTGTAATAACTCTCGCTATGATGAAGCAATCTGAACCACAAAATAAACTCCATACAGTACCTTTGATGTATGTGTAATCAGTTGCATCCCTGGCAGGGGTCTCCGTTTTCTGCCAGACACATTTCGACGTGGTGCTTTATGTTGCATGTTTCTCTATCATGAGAAGGGATGAATGATACGTTTGTTTCCGGGTTCTGTACCATCCTCTAAATAACACTCTTTGAAGGTACGTCAGGAACATCATATTTCTTCCTAAATTCACTTGTAAATGAAATGATGACTCAATAGGTGCACATTATGAAGACACGCCACTCATTACTATAAACCACCATCCTGCTGAGAAGGTGAGTGACTGAGGAAGGGGTATGGTGTTAAACGGTGTGATGGCTGTCTGGCGCCTACCTTATCAGTCCGACTCAAGCATGTTTGAAGCTCCATATACTGAGGAGCACATTGTATGTTGGGTCGTTCAGATTGCTTCGCCCTAGCGAGAGTTGTTACAGAATATTCAGGGCCTCTTTCGACGGAATGCTCTAGTATATACTATAAATTAGCGTATTTAAGAATAATATATATGTTTTCTTCAATATTCAAAAATCTGAAAAGTGATTTCTACAGTATTTATAATGCTCGCCTTAATGTATTTTTCCCCTTCTACAAAAATTTGCGTTTCTTACAGTCTGTTCTTTTTCTCTTCATGCCTTTCACTTTTTGTGTGTGTGTGTGTGTGTGTTTTAAGGTCCTACAATCCACAGTCAGAACCTGGCCACTCTGAGCGGAGACATCATTACCCCTTTCAACCTCACCACCACTGGCCATCAGCTCCTGCTGCGCTGGTCAGCTGACCACGGCACCAATAAGAAGGGTTTCCGAATCCGCTATGTCGGTGAGTATCAAAGTATGTATCCACTTCAATCACTTTTTCACTTGCATGCTTTTTCCTGCTCTTTAATCTGAGCGAGCATGTGGATAGAAGCATGGTGCGTGTGTGTGTGTGACGCGTGCGTGTGTGGCCATGGTTTTACATCCTGGTGGGACAGATAGGAGAGTTTTTGCCTTGTGGAGACTTTTAGTTTATTTTTATTAGCTTTACATACTTTACAGGTTTTGTTAAAACTTAATAATAATAATAATAATAATAATAATAATAATAATAAAGAGGCAAAAGGTTTCCTTCAGGTTATTGAGGTTAGTGTCAGTTGTAGGCATATAGCATTCATTAGCTGCAAGGTCCTCACAAGGATAGTAAAACCAGCGTGTTTGTGCGTGTGTCTGTTTTGCAGGTTATGTAAAATGTAATGTGAAAATAAGTCAGATTCTGAAACTACATTCTTTATGATACATTGCAATGTCATGTGTACAGCCCAAATGCACAGAAATACAAACTGCTAATGTTACTACAGATGCCCCTTGGGATGCACGGCACACACACAAACACACACACATACATATTACTCTCTCCTTCGATTTCTTACTGCGTATTCCATTTCACTCTGTGTGCATCACAGAGCAAGTCAGAGATGAAGTATATGTCTGATGTGAGTCTTCAGTAGTAAGCATTTTTCTAAAATAAAAAGTGAATATGATGTATAGTACTAACTATATGTGTGTGTGGGTTTGCACAGAGAAACTTCAAAGCAGGAGAGAATGAAGCATTCATGAGGAATGCAGTCTCAGGTCATCTAAGAGATGCATGTCCCAGGTGGCTCTGTGGGGTTTTTTTTTCCCCCAGAGGAGAAAGTGTTTATTGTACAGCAGCTCTCAGTAGGTTTTATTACTGCATTTATTATAACATTATATCACAACCTTGCAGAATCCTCAAAATCTTTTTCAGTAAAAAAAAATTATGTTGATTCATTTTCTTTAACAGCAGCTCTGACAGAAGTGCTGGCTGGGATTCGAACCAGGGGTTTACTGTATATCAATGCGCTTGTTTTAGGACATTGTTGTTTCTATAGTAACAGGTTAGACTTTATATAATCTACGCCGTATAACTTAAAAAAAAAATGAAACCAAAAATGTTTTAATAAACAAAGATGATATGGTGAAGCTGACCAATTTTTTTATTGATTAATTATTTTGTACATCCTTTCTGAGCCTTATATACACCGCTTGGCCAAAAAAAAAGTAAAAACTTCAGGCGGGTCAAAGTATTGCCCTCCATCAAGTAGGAGAAAATGTAAGGAGACTTGAAATTACCGGAAATGGGTTAAGAACTGTCTGACACATTATTATAAACCTGTAAGGACTATCTGAACCTTTAACTTAGTGAAAGAAATCTGGTCAACACAAGTCATGAATGGAGGTTTCTTAAACGCTGAGTAAAGATGCATGGTAAAAAAAAAACTGACAGTAGACATCAGTGCTATGTTTAATACTGAACGTACAGTAAGAGCATACACAGTGTTATGAGAAAAAAAACACTTGATAGTGAGATAGTGACACTTACATTGTTCTTTTGAATTTGGAGTGATAGAAAAAGGTCATGTGGTCTGATGAGTCCAGATTGAGCCTATTCCAGAGTGATGGGCGTGTCAGGGTAAGAAGGGAATAGTCATGCTAATCAAGCATAGTGTCCACTGTACAAGCCTCTGGAGGCAGTGTTATGATCTGGAGTTGCTTCAGTCGCTCAGGTCTAGACTCAGCAACGTTATGTGACAATAAAATGAAGTCAGCTGACCACCTGAATGTACTGAATGACCAGTTTATCACATCTATGGAGTTTTACTTCTATGATGGAACAGGCATATTCCAGGACTCAAATTGTGAAAATATGGTTCTGGGAGCATGAGGAATCATTTTCAAACATTATTTCACCCCCACACTGTGCATCGTAATCAAACCTAAAGGCGGCCAATGGAATCTTGGAGTGTTCAACTTTTTTTTTTTTTTCTGCAAGTACATAAGTGCAAAAAACAACATTTTCATTACTGTGAGAATTTCGAGAAGAGGTAGAAAATAAAATAAGGTACGAGCGATGAGGAGTAATTTGTGCCCTTAAAGCGCAGTACATTTAAATGAGTGTGTGTGCATAAACTGTATTAATTGCACACAAGTAGCAAAGTATAAGAATTAAAAGCTCCCAGCGGGTCGACTCTATACAGTATGTTCCATATCCAGCAAAAGGCTTTTAGCTGAAGAGAATGAAAAAGAAATCAGGATTGAGGATGGTGTGAATATAGAAGGTTATGGTTGGGAGCATCTTCAGTCAGCACTTTATGCATACTGTATATACAGTCTTATCTGTGCCTCCACATGGACTAACCACTTAATACTGTATCTCAGCCTATTATTCAGTTATTCATCTTAAAGCATAACGTTTAATAATATGAGATAATATAAACATTTCAGGGAACACAGTGCAGCAGCAGCAGCAGTCACAGGTATTGCAGTGACAAGAGTGAGTCTGGGCTTGGCAGGGTTTCCTGAGATATTAAGTGATTAAGGGTGAAGAAATGGTTTGTAAACAGTACAGTAAGTCCCCTACATACAAACATTCGAGGTATGAACTTTTAAAGATACGAACATGTTCAATCGTTGGAAGTTAGGTCACATGTCTGGCGTACATCGTCACGTGTGCGCAGCGTGCATCCCAGGATGTCCAGAAGCAAGAAAGAGTAAAAGCAGCTGCGATGAAGCTAATACTGCTAAGAAGTGCCAAGCCATAACGATGGAGGCAAAAAGTGAAAATAATTGAGAGAATGGAGCGAAATGAAACCGTGGCAGACATTTCTCAATCTTTTAACATGAATCGTTCAACCATCAGCAAAGAACAAGGACAAGATCATGGAACATGTTATTTTTATACTGTTTTTAGTCAAGTGTGTTAGTATCCTAGTACCTAGACAATGTTTATTCGACTTACGAACAAATTGGACTTACGAACGAGCTCTCAGAATGTTGGGAACTCTTGACCTTGACCTTCCTGGAACTTACTGTACAGTATTTATATATATAGTACAGACCAAAAGTTTGGACCCACCTTCTCATTCAAAGAGTTTTCTTTATTGTGCTCTTTATTGTGTTCTTTAGCCCAAACATGTCTCTTCTGCTTGTTGCCTGTCCTTAGCAGTGGTTTCCTAGCAGATATTCTACCATGAAGGCCTGATTCACACAGTCTCCTCTTAACAGTTGTTCTAGAGACGTGTCTGCTGCTAGAACTCTGTGTGGCATTGACCTGCTCTCTGATCTGAGCTGCTGTTAACCTGCGATTTCTGAGGCTGGTGACTCGGATGAACTTATCCTCCGCAGCAGAGGTGACTCTTGGTCTTCCTTTCCTGGGGCGGTCCGCATGTGAGCCAGTTTCTTTTTAGCGCTTGATGGTTTTTGTGACTGCACTTTCAAAGTTTTCCCAATTTTTCGGACTGACTGACCTTCATTTCTTAAAGTAATGATGGCCACTCGTTTTTCTTTACTTAGCTGCTTTTTTCTTGCCATTATATAAATTCAAACTCTTTGAATGAGAGGGTGTGTCCAAACTTTTGGTCTGTACTGTATATATATTTTTTTTTCAATAACAAATAAGGTCCTATGTCCTTTTTCAACATTAAAAAAGTGAAATAATGTCCATCTGTAAACGCTGGATTCCCTTCATTTTGTGCATAACCCAAGTCAAGTCAAGTAGGTTTTTTGTAACCCAGATACATTTCTGAGGATCCTCCCTAAATGATTAATAAAAACTAGTGTGGATATTACAGTAGGGTAAATACAGAGGGTATCACATGGCATGGAGTGGCGATGGCAGGAAAAGACATTCATTCTCCACCAGAGAGCTTTTATGGAGATTTATGTGAAGATAATCATCTTAGATATTTAAGTATGCAGAGGACTTTCGAGCAAATCTCTTAATAGAGATCCACACACCTTTCTCTCTCTCTCTCTCTCTCTCTCTCTCTCTCTCTCTCTCTCTCTCTCTTTCTGTGAGAGGAACTGCTTTTATTTCAGGACGAACATCTCTGCTCGTTGCAGTAGCATCAGCAGTCTGGCTCTTCCAAAGATGAAAGCCTCTGGTTATAGGTGAACCACCGTTCATCTCGAGCTGGTGATGACTTTCCCTGGAGGAAGGGGAATTACAGAGCAGGGAGAGACACGTCCCCATCGCTGCATTTTATGACAATAGATCCTTCAAATATAATCTCCCCGACATACACTTTATGATTGATGAGGGTATGCCAGGCAGGTCAAGAATTTTATGGTCTGTTAAAACCCGGGTCAATTGAAACATGATAGCACGTGTTGACTGAGACGCTCACTGGCTCGTTATTAGTTGTTTTACGGATGATGGATGGACGACTATTTTGTCGTGAGGAGGAAAAACAGGGCTCTCAGACCTCGTAATGCAGAGTTGGGATTTAAAGCTGTGTGTGTAGGAGAGGTGTCTGTGTGTGCTGTAGGTAAGAAGTGGGTAAGAATGTCTGCCTCGCATGACTGAACTTATTTTATGGATGTGTTTGATGTACTCCCACAGCTTAAAGGAAGTGTGTGTAATTAATGCTGAGAAAGCATATGTATGGGTCTCACTTTCTGCTGTTTTTTTAATACTTGTGCAGTTGTAAATAAATGATTTATGTGATTTCTGAGGATGTGTACAGTTTTTGAAAATGCTGTTTTTTATGTGTATGTGATACAGTAAATCCTGTAAGTCTGTAATTGGATACACTGGAAAAAAAAACGGGGAAAATTGCATTATAGTTGCATTTTTTTTTAATTATCAACTGAAATATATGTTTTCATACAGTACTGTACAATGTGTTGTACAATATGTTGAACGCATTATTCTTCCAGTGTACAGCTAATGTTTACTCATTTTGAAGTGTAATATTTATACACAGCCCGCTGCAAAAAAAAAATAAAAAAGATTTTTAGATTTCATTGTGCAATCTGGTGGGCAGTTCATGTGTGAAAATGATTCCTTATGCTCCCAGAACCACTCTTTCACAATTTGAGTCCTGGAATCGAGCCATGCCATCTGGAGAAAAACAAAATCCATTGATGCGATACTTCTTCAGTTCTTCATTTTATGATGATCCTAGACCTGAGCGACTGAAGCAACTCCAGATCATAACACTGCCTCCAGAGGCTTGTACAGTGGACACTATGCATGACGGGTACATCGCTTCATGCAATTCACTTCTTATCCTGGAATAGGCTCAGTCTGGACTCATCAGGTCATATGACATTTTTCTAGCGCTCTAAATTCCAATATTTATGCTCCCTGGCAAATTAAAGCCTTTTTTTTTTGGATGAGTCTCACTAACAAATATTGTTGTTTTTTATGAGCACACAGCTGTTTATTCCCAATCCAGTGAGTTGTTGTCATCACCTTGTGCATGTGGAACTAAACTTACTTTCACTATTAAACATAGCTGCGGTTTGTTTTATGATGCAACTTCACCAAGCCTTTATGTGACCTAAATTCATGATTTTTTTTCCAACCACATTTCACGAAATTGACGGTTCAGCACCATCATTCCAGGCTTTAATAATGTGTTAGACAGTTCCAGTCATTTTTAATGTTTTTAGTTGTTTTGTTTGATTGCTGAAGCCCGATTTTATTTTTTGACCAGGCAGTATATAATTACTGCTGTATAAACCATGATCATTTAAAACACCAAATCAGCAGTAACCAGATGATGTAGATAATTACTGTATATACATCTCAAACATACTACAAAGACACTACAGAAATACAGTAGAAATGACATATAGAAAAATCAAACGCCGAAAAAACAGCACTAAAGTAATTATGCATAAAATTTTATAATATAATCTGTGTGTGTTAAAAAAAAAATGTAAAAAAAAAAAAAAGTGCATCCTCAGTAGTCAGGCCTCATAATACAATAAATACTATCTTTGGACGTAATCTTTAAAAATTTTTCCTCATTCACAGAAACCCAACATGGCGAATCCATACAGTAAAAAGTCAATCACATTATTTCTTTTCAGCACATGAACAGAAAAGCAAAACTAAGACTTGAACAAAATAGTGGCTGCTATAAATTACCCAAATACGTTTCGATGGACTTTTGGAGAATATTGAAGCCAGTATAAAAAAAAGGACATTTACAGTCTGTCACTGCCATAGCAGTTTCCCCAGAAGTCAGACTTCTATAACAAGGTGCTGTCATCAGCCACTGAAGTGAAACTGAAGCTGCTAGAGGAGGAGGCTGATGATGCATTGTAATTTTGGATGGAATATTCAAACTAATTTAACCTCCCTAAAATTGCTGTACAATTTTGATATTTTTTGCCTTTAATTGCCATTGTGACTCAAACAATGTGCAAAAAAATAAGGCTTCCTGCTACTACAATAAAAACAATATTCCATAACGGATTTATCTCATTTTGCAGTCAAATTATCCATATATATTATCCATATATATACACATTCTGATCCTAAATAAAACAGTTTCTATTGCAAAAATACTGTAGGATTCATTTTTAAGGAATACAATATATATATATATATGTATGTTATAGCATATGAAAAGTGATTAAAAGTTTCGTTAGTGCACTTCAAGTGTATTGCCGTAATTACTGTAAACACAATTTGCAAAAATATTAAAGTTTATAAACCAGCATTAAATTTGCAACTAAAACTATATTTCTGCGTAATGCTGTTTTTGTTTAAAAGCAGGTTATAGTAATTAAACAAAGTTTACTTTAAGCATTGTGTACAATATATATAATATATAATATATAATAGTATGAATAAAATTATTATTTTTAAAATGTTGGTTAGATAATTTTTCTTTAATACAATTAAGTATGTTTTTTTTTTCTTTCACTTGGACAATTGGTGAAAATATTGTGTGGGATGTACAGTATGCAGTATTTGTATGATCTGAAATGTTATGCCTGTGTTTATTAAAGTAAGTAAAATATTATATTATATGAAATATTTTCAGCATATTTTCCACACAAGGACAATATAGCGCATTTTTTTCTCTCTCTCTCTTTATTTAATACTGTACTATCATCATGCCTTTGGTCATGTTCAGCTTGAACAAAACCCATATGTGATATATTATTTATGCTGAATGAGTTCTGAAGAGAAATGTAATATCCCCAGATGGCTGTAAAATATTTGGCAAAAATAATAATACATTCTACATGGACCGTGCTGGCTGAAAAGAACGTTTTAATAGCGATTATTTGTCATATTTGTTGTGTCCTGATATCCTTTGAGAAGTGATAGCAGATTGCCAACAAGGCAGCCAAGTGATGGTTTCCTAACACATGGCAGAAGGCATGCTGAGATAGCCCAGAGCAAGGGCGTCTCTTCTAGGTGCTGATTAAGGAGCTGATGGGGTTTGCTTTCTGTCTGTCTGCTTCTGTGTGTGTGTGTTTGTGTGTGTGTGCAGCTCTGTACTGCAGCACCCCAGATTCGCCTCTCCATGGCTCCATCAGCAGTCAGACAGGAGGGCATCTGAACAGCCAGGTTCGCTGGGCCTGTGATCGCGGCTATCGCCTCATTGGCAAGAGCACAGCTGTCTGCAGGAAAACGCCTTATGGCTACTACACATGGGACGCACCGGTCCCTGCCTGCCAGGGTGAGAGCTGAACACGGTTACACAATGCCTTCATTGTTTCTCCAGATGGGCTGAACAGAAATTGCAATAAATGTAATGTAATACTGTAATGGAATGTAGAGGGACATAAATGTGTCTGGGGTTTAATGCATGTTAAACTCCTTAATCCATAATTTAGCTTACAGGAGTATTACTAGAATATACTTTAATTTTGGGAGGTTTCTTTCTGTCTATATAGTTCTGTCTTTCTGTATATAGGTATAAAGGTACTGTATATATCACCGTATTATTGCACTGTATTAGCATCAACGTCTGTATCAATGTAATATTAGCATCATGTTTATAGCTCCCGGTTTAGCATTGTAAAAAGATGAACAAGCTCCACTTGAGCAACTCATAACATTTATAAGAGCGACTCTGCTCATTGATAGCCAGGTTAACTGCTGCAGTTACTTTGCTTTTCTAATAGGCTGTCGAATAATAGTTTAAGTAACATGATAATGAAATAATAAAATAAAATGCAATTTTATTTTTACAGCATGGGGACATCACGTAAATACTGTAAAGAAAACGAACATATCTACAATTTAACAAGTAACCTACGTGAACATAGCCATCACATTAAACATATAGGGCTTATAATGCGATAGTTTCAGATTTAAATATGAAGTGCTAAGAAGCGACACAAGCATCGATTGCGGTAAAGCTGCTGAACCTGCACAAAATTCCTGACGGAACACTGATGAGATCAATCTTGTTTCTGCAGAATACAACACAGAAGAGGACAAATCTTCTTTTTAATTCACTACAAAATGTGTTAAATGTATAAAATATAGCATTATTTTATAGATTTCAGTGACCCTCATGGAAAATATCTAAAAGTTTTTTTTTTTTTGGATTTTTCCTCGATTTTCTCCCTAATTTAGTCGTGTCCAATTCCACCCCGTCATTAGGAGGCTCCACATTAAGGCTACCACTACCATTCAGTCGGAAGGGCCGAAGACTATCACGTGTTTCCTCCGAACCATGTGACGCCAGCCGACCACGTCTTTTTGAACTGCTCACTCACGCACCGTTGGGGGCGGCGTAACACACTCGGAGGACAGCGCTATCCACTCCGCCTCCGCTTGCGTGAGCTCACAGACGCCCCTGACTGGCTGTAGAGCCGTGATTAATGTGGGAGCACTACGTATCTCTCATCCCTCCCCTCTGAGAGCGCTCGGCCAATCAGCTCTCTCTAGATCTCCGGCTGCGAGAGGTTACAGCATCACCCGGGAATCGAACTCGCAATCTCTGGATGATAGGGCGAGCGCTTTTACCACTGCGCCACTCAGAGGCCCAAAAGATTAATTTTGTTATGAATGTATATTGGGGTTACACGGTGGCTTAGTGGTTAGCACTGTCACCCTGCACTTCCACGGTTGAGGGTTCAAATCTCACCTCCAGGCTATGTGCTTGAAGTTTGCAAGTTCTTGCCATGATTGGTGGGTCCAAAGATATGTGGCGTTTTGAAATTTCCTGTATTTGAGTGCTTGTGCCCTGCGATGGGTTGGCACCCTGTCATGTGCCCAAAGGTATACAGCATAAGTGATATTGTGATTAGATAGATAGATAGATAGATATGCTGAACATTTTTATTGACATATTAGCCTATTCTCAATTTAGTTAATGCTTTTCTGCCTTACTCATTGATTTATTACCCACTGATAGTGGTGCCAGAAGGGGAATTAACCCCAGGTTCATGAGACCAATGACGCAGCGCTTTAGTTCTTTAGAAAAAAAAAGAAGAAGAAGAATCCTTTATTTGTCATATTACAGCAAATGAAATTCTATTTTTTGTGCATATCCCAGCTTGTTAGGAGGCTGGTGGTAAAGCACAGCCATGATGCAGCTGCCCTGGAGCAGATAGGGTTAAAGGCCGTGCTCAAGAGCCCAACAGTGGCGGCTTGGCCATTCTGTGGTTTAATCCCCCGGCCTTCTGCTCAGTAACCCAGAGCCCTAACTGTTGAGCCACCATTGCCCTACAGTACATCTTGATCTGTCCAAGTCTCTCACCTCCTCATTTGTAAGCTTTGCTAATACCTAACACCTTTCATGCTAATAACACAGTTAATATCATTGCAATAGTCATATTGTAGATTGCCAACTAATTAAGCCACACTACCTCTTAATAGAGCTGCATTGCATTCTTGGACTTTGAGTCCAACGTGCGCTTTCTTTGTCTTCATCGTACTGTATTTCTCTCTAAACCTCTTTGGACAAGGGTGCTTGACGAGAAAAGATATTATCGCCAGTATTTCTGGACTTTCCAGTATTTATGCTAGACACTGATTTCTCTAGTACAGGAATGTTTAATGCGAAAGAGTGTAAATACTTCAGCTCTTGCAATCTTCAAAACCCGGCCTCTCTAACAAGCTTTTTCGGTCATGGACAGAAACGGCAGTAATTACTCGTCTATCTCTCCGGCTGATGCGGTTTATTTATGATCTGTTTGATCTGTCGCATTAATGACTAATCTGCCGAGTTCCCTTCTCCATCTGTGTCATTTATACTGCACCACCTATCCACTCAGATCTGTGCCACATGCGTGAATAGTTTCTGAGCCGGTGCACTCACGGCTACCGTCCTCCACACAGTAATTTGACAGCGTCGACTCTGCGCCCTCTGAGGCTCCGTACGGCTCGCGCGGCGCTAACATCCTAACACCGAGTGACACTTAAATGACTCTGTAGACTTTCAAAGTGTTTCAGGTTCGTCTAAAGTAAAACGAGAAAGAAAAAGGTCTCGTCCCTGGCCCTCATCAAAGCATGAAAGCGCCGGAGAAATCCTTCTTGTGTTATCTTTGATTTGTATTCCAATATTTGGTAAACTGTTACTCAAAGCAAAGGAAAAAGTACAGAGAGGAAAGAAAAAAAAAGAGGTGTCGTGTGCCGAGTCCGTACTTAGATCATGTTTCATATTCAGAGCATTTAAAAAAGAAAAAGAAAAAACTACAATGGCTTGATGCCCTTTATGTTTCGGTGGCAGCTATATAAAAGGGGAAAGACACAATCAAGATAAGAACTTCCATTTGCTGGTGAGGTTGACGAGAGAGAGACAGCAGCACAATAAAGGAAACCGATCGAATCGTTGTCTTTGTGGACTTTCAAGCTCCGTTAGAAGATTTCCTAATGCCCCTCTGTGTATGATTTTTTTTTTTTTTTTTTGCACAGCTACTTCTTTAATCTTGGTATTGACCTTTTTGCAAAGGCTATTGCTCATCTGCACATCATAAAACATTGCACACACACACACACACTCTATTAAAAAGCAACTGCAAAAACTAATGAATTACTACTGAGTAGCTTTCGCTTCAATAGCACAGCAACCAACAGCTCTAATACTGTGACCTTTTCTATCAGTTCAGGTGAATTCTTAAGGAGAACTAAATGTTTAAAGCTTTGTCTTGCTGCTCGTAGCCGTGTCCTGTGGGGTGCCCAAGGCTCCGGTGAATGGCGGCGTGCTGGCTGTGGATTACTCGGTGGCAACGCGCGTGACCTACTTCTGCAATGATGGTTACCGGCTTTCCTCCAAGGAGCTGACCAGCGCTGTGTGCCAGCCCGACGGTACCTGGAGCAACCACAACAAGATTCCTCGCTGCTCAGGTACCAGGCCCTTCCTCACACCGCAAACACACCCACGCATTCAAAGCAACGGGTTTATAGCCTATTTAAGTGCTCTTGTCACCCACACACACATACACACACTCAGAGCCCTGTGACTACAGCTTCACCTCACTCTTATTTATGAGCTGATTATGTTCGCAGTGCCAAAACATTAAGTTATTACCCATTAGAGTTCAGGCACAGATGCCTTGGCCCCTTTACAAAATGTTGCAAAATGAGGACGCTGATTTTTGAAGTGTAGGAAATAGACTTCAAATGTGTTATGGTTTAGAGCTTTTATGGGGCTGATTATGCGGGAAAAATCAGGATGGCGCCAAGAGATGGGCTATTTCCTTGTGACACTCCAACTTTCACAGCAGATAAAGAGCGTTTAAATAACAATTTGGCTTGATTTTTACATTTTTTTTATTTATTAGTTGTTGTTGTTTTTTTTGGTCGTTGTTGTTGACAGCGGCTTCTCCTGAAAGGACACATATTGTGGGGGTGGCTTTTATACACAGCATTAAACACAGCCGACTGGCTCTGCAGCACAAACTCTTATCCTACAGACCTGCACTTCTGGAAGCACTTCTGCTCAACAAGGCAAATCATATGCCGTCATATTAATGCCTCTTTATTGAACAAAGAAAAAAAATAATTCAGGCGTGTGCAAAAAAATCTTAGGAGCCATATTATCTGTAGTACAAATTTTGATATATATAAGTTTTTTATGTCTACATTATTATGGACAAGACCATTCCCTACAAAAATAACACTAAAATAAATGAATAAGTAACATTACAGAAGAATATTCGCATACCTGTAAATAAAGCGACATATTACATGACAAACCAGTTTTCAGATTGGGAAAAAAAATCAATAATGTAGACTTCTGGGTTTTGCATGAAAATAGAAAGGAGCGAGTGTAACGAAGTTACCAAAATAACTCATATTCTCCAGCATGCTCAGTAAAACCTAACAGGTGTTTTATTTAGAATACTGCACACATCTGTATCGAACACTACCGCTTATGTTCAAGCAAAGAGTTTCCACACCAGATATTGACCGTTTATTGTTTGTTATTACTTAGTGCTTTTTATAGAAGTTTCTTTTAATGTAGAAATGTTTTCAAAAGCATCATTGCACATGGCTTTTGTTTGGATGTTCCCAAGACTTTTGCACAGTACTGTAAATAAAACAACTGTAAGGTTTCTTGGGAAACAGCCAATCAGAATAAACCATCTTCCAGCATATTCTTCTCCAGTTGAAAGGACCGAGGTGCTACTGTACATACAGTACATGCAACATAAATTAACAGAAACTAACCAGCTAACTAGGACTATCTAAGACCAACCAAACTGACACCATAAATTAACTATTATAAACTATTCTGTAGTTTAGTTTATAAGTACTCTAGTTTATAAGTACTATAGAAAAAACATTATGATAACACAAGAGTTGAATTTTGGTATTTCATATCCTCCTTCAACTGTCTTCTTTTTTTATATTCACTGTAAATAATCTCTCATGATGATGATGATGATGATGATGATGATGATGATGATGATGATTCAGCATTGATTATTTAACCTGAGAGTTAATTAATTAATTAATGTGAGAGTATGTTTGTGGGAGGCCAGGGAGGGAGACGGCTATACAGTAGGTGCAGCATGATTAACACACTCCCTAGCAAATCATTGTGCTTACAGAATCTACAATAAAGTCTACCTTTATTGGTTACTTTGTGATTTTTTTTTTTATCACAAGGGGGAAAAAACAGATATTAAGGAGAAAATATAAAATTTGAAATCAAGCTCAAGATTGAACCGATGAAAGATGGAGATATGAGGTGACAACACTAGCTCGTATATCAAAACACTCAGAAATCAAAGCGAATTTTTTCCTCATAAGAAATAATTGAAACTGAAATTATTAATTCCATGTGTGTGTGTGTGTGTGTGTGTGTGTGTGTGTGTGTGTGTGTGTGTGTGTGTGTGTGTGTGTGTGTGTGTGAAGGTGCACGGTGTCCAGTGACACATGTTCACACAGACACAAAGAACAGGCTGATACAGACAGAGAAAATGGATCTTTAACCTCTTTAATGAGACTTTCTTTTGCACACACGTGTGTTATAATAAACGGTACATACGCACTGTACACACACACATACAAACACAAAATAAAAAATGTTTTACCCACACACACGTGGTCACAGTGTTATAGTAAACAGTACACGCGTACACGGATGTTGATTATATCAGTGAGAGACAAGCACTAAGACCGAGCAGGGGAGACAATTTCGTCACAATTTCGCAGCGCAAGAGAGAGAAACCATTGGCTCAGTTGTGATCATGTGACGCCCGGAGTCAAAACAAGAAGCGCATGCGTGATACGTGATAGTCGCCACTCATAAACCAAGACTTGTTTGTTTTCCTGGTCAAAATTTGTTAAAAATCTTTGCTTATCTTGCGGAACCCTCGCAAACCACATTACTTGCCATCCGAGGCTCCACTGTATAGGTTATTATGGCTCAGTGGTTAAGGCATTGGACTACGGTTTGGAAGGTAACAAGTTCAAACCTCATGACTACCAAGTTACCACTGTTGGGCCCTTGAGCAAGGCCCTGCTCAGGTGTATAATGAGATATAAAAAATTAAGTCACTCTGGATAAGGGCGTCTGCTAAATGTATTTGTTTATTGTTGTGATGTGTGTGTGTTTGTTCTTTTAGTCGTCGTTTGCCCTAGCATTGGATCGTTTTCTCTGGAGCACGGACGTTGGCGTATTGTCAACGGGTCGCACTATGAGTACGGAACTAAAATCATCTTTACCTGCGACCCTGGTTACTACCGCTTGGGACCCGCCCACATCCAGTGCATGGCCAATGGGGTGTGGAGCTGGAGGAACGAGCGGCCTCACTGTCAGAGTAAGATGCTACTCATGCTAATCAAGCGCTGTCTAGTGAACAGTGTATAAATTCTGTGCATATGCATATGAATCATAACTGATGCCCATCCTGATTGTCTATTAGGAATTGGTAAAACTGTTTTTGCACTGAGCTTACAGAGAAGGTTAATTGCAACTTGAAGCCTGTTGATTAAATGTGCAATCCTTCTTCCTGTAACTCTGATTTCTTTTTCTTCTTCCTTTCAAAGTCATTTCCTGCGGAGACCTTCCCACACCTGCCAACGGGCAGAAGATTGGGACTCAGACTACCTTCGGGGCAACAGCCATCTTTACGTGCGAGGCTGGGTACATGCTGGTGGGCTCAACTGTGAGAGAGTGCCTGTCATCTGGCCTTTGGAGCGGAACGGAGACACGATGCCTAGGTAGACACCTTCCCTCTTTTTCCACATTTATGACTTTTCCTCCAGACTCCAGTGTATGTGAAGAGAAGAGCAGAAGGTCCATGAAAAGGCTTTCATTTGCTTTCAGCTTAATGCATGCAACAGGACGTGTGCTAAGATACAGTATAATGCACCGTACTGTACAGTATGTATCCTTGAACCTGGTAAAAGTCTCAATTAAGTCAAATTCACTGACTGAAACCTCCAACAAATAAACCACTGAACGTTTTCCAGCCAAGAAGTGAGACCTTGTGTTTTGTTTTGTTTTTTTGTGAATATTTTTTTAGAATCTTTTTAGAACTTCCTCATTTCTTAAAAGGCTTAAATCTTTCTGACGTTCAAATAAAGCAAAATTCAGCCCCTCGGGGGGAAAAGCATGTAGTGTTCCTTTTGCGCTTTCATCTCTTTAAATGCAACTGTTTTAAATAATAATAATAAAAAATGTTTGACACGGAGCTCTCTCTTTTTAATCTGTCGTCCTGTCTCACCATGCAGGGGGTCACTGCGGGTTACCCGAGCAGATTGTGAATGGTCAGGTGATCGGGGAGAATTTTGGCTACAGGGACACGGTGGTATATCAGTGCGGCCCAGGGTTCCGGCTCATCGGGTCATCGGTTCGCATCTGCCAACAAGACCACAACTGGTCCGGACAACTGCCCATCTGTATCCGTGAGTGTGTGCTCATATCTAGTCCTACTGGATCAGTGTGTGTTGGAGTGTAGGGTCGGAGCTGTTGAGGTAATGATAAGGCAGCATTAAGGCTCTGAACGTAAATGATCAGTGTGGGATGATGTGCTGTTTTCCGGAAAGCAGAACTTATGCATCGGAGCTTGAAAGCATTCATCTTTGGGAATTCCGCAAATGTCTGCATCAGCAACAGTAAATCAAGTAAGCGGTAGCCGTAAGCCACGCCAGCCGTCATCAGAAGTTTGAGTCGAAGTTATCAAAGTGTTCTATTTTTTTTTTTTTTTTTTTTCCGGAGCTGATGCAGGTGAAGAGCTGTCACCGCAGTGCACTCGGAGGCAGCGAAAAGCCTGCATCACGTCCCGGTGTCACGGCTGACTGAGGGGAAGTGCTTTGGCTCAGCGCTCTCCCACTTGGCATTTGGAGAACTCACTAATCTCTGGAAACAAAAGAGCCTTCCCCATCTCAAGGGGCATTTAAATTAATGATTTATTGTTGGCTCCAAAGCAGAGCGCTACAATGAGCTCACACTCATCTCATTTATCCCCATCCAATCTCATCATACTCTCATCTGTCCCCCCCAAACTTTGCCTGGCAAACCCAGAAGTGTTTATTTTCTATCTGTAGCAACACTTAGAAATCAGTTGATGGACCGTGTTGGGTCAATCTTAAAACATAGGTGGATTTTTTTTCTGACATGTCAAATATATATATAGTATATATAGTTGTAGAGAAATATTGCTAAATACTTGTTAGGAATTTGGACAGAAATATACCACAGCACAGGATCTGATAAGTCGTGATAAGAGGTGTTCGTTCATTTTTAATAACACCTCTAATGCTAGTTACAGGGCACAAGCGCACATACTGTACACACACACACACACACACACACAAATTCCTCTAGAATGACTTTTAAGGTTTTCATTTGACACACCCTCGTATATAATACTGTATGTTATATATTATTATAATTTCTCTAGTAATTAAGTATTTTTTTAAGCTTTTTTTAATAAAGAAAAACATATAATTGTGGATAGAGTAGAGCTTTATGTGTAGAGGTTGGAAGGAGCCTTCAGTGTCAGCCTAGCAGGAGAACCATCAGGACTTTCTAAACATTATGTACAGTATAACTATAAATGATGAAAAGGGCTTAAATATTAAATATCGTTTTATAAAAAAAAAAAAAAGGTGGAATTAAACACTTTAGGGACGTGTTGTTTTAGAAAACTAATACATTTCAGATAGGTAACAGTAGCTCTGCTTTATGATGTTAAATCACTCCATCCTATTTTTTTTATAGATTTTTTTTTTCCCTAACAATACAGAACATCCCATAATATTTAATACTTTTCTTACTGGTTCCTTTGCTTTATAATATAATGATTGTGCCATTTTGTCTGTAACAATCCTTTTCAGGCTATTCTGAGAAGTGGCACTTTTTTTTTCTTTTTTTTTATAAAGAGCAAAATTCTACTCGTTTTGCAAATTCACTTCTTAAGCCCAAAGTAGAACATAGTCTTTAGGGCTTTTTTTTTTTTTTTAACAGAATGAATAAGATTAAACATTGAGTGCTCACACCGAGAAAGGATTCCTGATGTGACCTTTCAGTAAATAGCTGCCTTTAGGGTTTGAGTTTCTCCTTTAGCTTGGATATTAAAACCTGGGTGTAACTGTCTGGCCGATTTCGTTTCCAAATCATGTATGCAGAGCAAAAATCGTTATCGGGTTGGGGGAGGGAAAGCGGGATAGACAGAGAGAATACGAAAGAGCACAAGGGGTAGGCTTGAGTTTTCAGCTATTTTAAAACAGCGATTCTGTTTGAAATTTCGGTCCGTGGAAGCTTTTCAAATGAAGGGAAAATTGCCTTCGTGCAAAAAGAAACAAATTACTTCTGTAATTATGCAAATGAACTATGGTTGTTTATGAGAGCGAGAGAGAGAGAAGCAGGAGTGATGAGGGGAGAAGAGCCTTCGAGAGGAATGAACACTCCCCTTGTGGAGTGAAATAGAAAAGACTCCATTCTCACACAGTATGAGCTCCTCTTCACCCATATTGGGTAAAATGAAAGGCTTGGTAATAACCACATTGTCACAATAAACATAGCTTTGGTATTTAGCAATTGCACCTAGGAAGACGTAGGAAGATCAGATGTACTGTAGCCTTAACATGGCCGTTTGCGATGTTCAAGTGACAGAACGTTCAATGCCCGTTTCGGATTGTGTCTCGGATTAGCTCACTCTGTGTGCACGCGAACACAAGGCTAATTAGCGCGTCAAGCCAACCTTAACATCAAAATGACATCTTGCCTGAAACCATGGCGCTACAGTTAACCAGCAGTGTGTATGAACAGCCCATTTGCCGTGTACACACCCACCAGCGCCATACAGTTAACCATTTGTTCAGCTTCACTCAGCAGCTCCCTATGGTTTCACCCACTGGCAAGAAAATAGACAGTGATGAAGACATTTTGTACTTTGAGCATTTCTGGATATACAGTACTAGAGATGCCTTGTGCTGTGGTCATGCTTCTCAACAACAACAAACGACTGTACAGTATAGTCAAAATGCTTTTAGTTATATACGGTGGGAAATTCCTCTGTTCTACCTTTTACATTTGTACTTGAGTTAAAGATGATTTTCCGATTTTTAAACACCTGCTATATAAATGAGATTTTTGCAAATCATACGACTTCATATAACAGTCAGCAGGTGGCGATATTACTTCTGCAGATGCCACACACCAGTGTACCATCGTTACGAAACACTATGCCATGCAAAAATGTAGTGAAGTAGAAAGTACAGATGATTGTTGTAGGATGTCGTGAAGTAAAAATAAAAAGAGTCTGATAACAAAACTATGGCTACCTGAAAACTCCACATGAACGATATATGTGCACGATGATCCTTTGAATCGTTAGTTCAAAGGAAACGAACCATATTCGTTTCCTTTGAACATCTGGTTATACATTTGTTTGCATATGCAGCCATGTGCTGGTCTGCTGATTTTTTGTTTGTTGGTTGGTTTCCTTTTTTTTGTTTGTTTGTTTGTGTTTTATAACAAAAGCAGGATTCGATTAAAAAGATTTACTTGGTTTCATCTTGTTTCGAATCATTATGTTGTACCATATGTACTATTTTTAAGGCTACTTTGTGGACCAATTAATGAGCTCATACTGTGGCTTGCATAAATATTTGCTCCTAGAATCTACACAAAATATCCCACTCGTGCAAGGGTAAAAAAAACAACATAGTTTGCAACAAAAAAAAATCTAAACAAATGAAAAAAGAAAATTAGATGTTATGAATCAATCATGTTACAGTGAAACCCCTCTATTAGTTTTGGTAAAGAGGACATTAGTCAGAAAAGCACCCAGGTTCCTGATTTACCCCACCTCAGACAATGTCTCAAACACTATACCACCTGATTTGTCTTAGTTTTTTTTATAATAATAATAATAATAATAATAATAATAATAATAATAAACACATTGTTCTGCAGCCATCAGTTGCGGGCACCCAGGCAGCCCCATCTACGGACGCACCATAGGCAACGGCTTTAACCTGAACGATGTGGTGAGCTTCTCCTGCAACACGGGCTATGTGATGGAGGGCCCGGTGCGGGCTCAGTGCCAGGCCAACCGCCAGTGGAGCCAGCCACCACCAACGTGTAAAGGTGGGGAAAAAAGTTAAGTCTTCTATTCACACGGAGCTTTGGCTGAAGCACCACCTGCCAAAATACACTTCATTCTAGGTAAGGTAGAGCAGATCTTATTGCTGTGGCACTGTGGTACCACACCTGATGGTGCCACATTATACAATCTTGGTTAAAAAAAAAAAAAAAAGTTAAAAATTGGCAGAATTTCTCTAATACATAACTCAGTGTTTATGGTCTGAAATACGGCAGACGTTCTGCCTTACAGAATGACACGGCATGGTGTTTGTGTTTGCATGAAGATGTACTCTTGCATGCGACTGACGTTTTTACTGAGAGACACGAACATTGCCATAGATCTGTTCTACAACTTTGCCAATTTGTTTTCAGTTTCTGCCTGTGCTACGTTTCTATACCTATCCAGAACTGTCGTTCGGTCATATACATGTATATTCCGGTGTCCATTTTGATGCCAAACACTTTACATTATTAAATGCATGGATTTAGTTAGAATAAAGATACTTGTTTACTTTTTCTGCCGAATAACACATGCACCTCTTGGACCGTTTTTTCTCCCCCTCCTCCTTTCTCTCCCTCCCTTCTTCCGTGTGTTCAGTGGTCAACTGCTCTGATCCTGGGATCCCAGCCAACTCCATCAGGCAGAGCAAGATTGAGCATGGCAACTTCACCTTCGGCACCGTTGTCTTTTATGACTGTAACCCAGGCTACTACCTGTTTGGCTCCCCCATCCTTACCTGCCAGCCTACCGGCCAATGGGATAAGCCTCTTCCTGAATGCATTGGTAAGTTGCTGACGCGTTTGGCTCCTTGTCTGAAACACCAAAACTTGGCAGCAGCGCCGTGCTGTTAATTAGCGTCTCGTTCGTGTAATGGAGGCCGAAACAGTCGAGTGACCCTCTCCCGCTGCTTTAGATCAGCGCATTAATTGAGGGACAGGTGGAACACACACTTTTGTAGGCAGACTAATTAGCGATGCCAGGTTCGTGGCTGATCCTGGCTTATTGGGAGCACACCCCGTGAAACGCCAAAACATCCTCGAGCACTATTCGGCTCAGTGAGGCGCTCCTGACGACAGCTGCAGCAAGAACGCTGCTTTAGCTCACAATCTACCCTGACAAGATTTCCTACTGTCACAGCCATCCTCTCATCCCGTAGACAAGGCTGTGCTCCAGACCTCGCTAATCTACAGTACAGTACGTCAGGGCCACGTTTTCACTCTTGTGCAGGATGGTTGTGTTTGCCAGGGAATAGTTTGCACTGTTTTTTTTGTTTTGTTTTGTTATTTAATTTGTTACTGGCTTTAATATACCTCATACAGAAAGCTGATCCCCTAATCTTAATCGAGACCGACTGATAAATCTGTATTGTAATAGTGAAGGAAGAAAAGAGGCATAATTGCCATGGAAACAAGCATGATGCAGTGCTGACAGATATTGCGGAATTAAATTAGTGTCTAATGTGTTTAACAAAAAATATTCTTGGCCTCTAAAGAACACTTACTTTGATTTGAAAACTTTTTTTTTTGTTTGTTTGGTTTTACTTTTAATCACATTATTACCGAGCAGATCTTACAGGCAGAGCAAATGACAAAGGAAGAAACGTACACAATCTGATGATGGCAGCATTCTCAGAGCAAACTACATTAGCACATGTCTTATTGTTCCATGAGCTACGACTGAGCTGTAATTAAACACAAACTTAGTTTAAAATCCCTTTGTCGCGTAATTAAATTTTGACAATGAATTTTTTTTCCCCCTCTGTGTGTGCTTGTGTATTTGCGTGGGTGTTTTTTTTTTTTTTTTTGCTTTTTAACAGTGGTGGACTGCGGACACCCCGGATCTCCTCCAAATGGGATATTGAGTGGAGACAAGTTCACTTTTGGCTCCACGGTGCGTTACTCGTGTACAGGAGGCCGGCAGCTAAAGGGCGAATCCTCTCGAACCTGCCAGCTCAATGGTCATTGGAGTGCACCGATGCCCTTCTGCTCAGGTACTGTATCACATACCCGCCCACCAACATGCACAAACACACACACACACACACACACACACATACACAGTGTACGGTAGAGTCTAGCGGAGCCTTCAGCATGGACGTTTAAAGAACAGGAAGAGGTCTTCTTTTTGACATTCTTTTATTCCCACTCATAAAACTGTATTTAGATGATCAGATGATTGTTCCCTTTCCTTCTGTGCGCATTACACTTGAAATCATCTATGAAACCGCCTGGTAGTGTCTGAAAACGGACAAATCCAGCAATGTTTTTAGACCTCGCTGAAAAGGAAATCGCCCGTATCCACTTTTTAAAATTAGCTCCAAAGTAAGTTGCTGGCAGTGAATCAAGGCAGATCTGGAGCCAGCTCTCTGAGTGTGGGCATGGGTCTGCAGTAGCTCTGTGTGGGTGCACAAAGCATCGTTATATGCTTCAAGCGCAACATCAGACATTAGTTCTAGCCCCGGTGCACTTCTACAACCACGATCCAGGTCCTGTCTTAGACAGCTTCGGTTTTCCAGACAGGCACAGTGTTACGGTGATGCATTTGAACATTAAAGATGGCCACCAAGCCCCTGGGAAGATACAGGAAGCGTTTGATTTGACTCCTAGTTTTGACAGGGTTTTTTTGTCTTAGGCTCGGCTCAGTGCCGTATTTTAATAAGGAATTGATCTGTCATTTGAAGTTTCCTTAAATCTTTACAGAGATCACAGGTCGCTTGTTTCAGAACATTAAAATCCATATATTCCCTGGTCAAACCATATAAGTATAAATATATGTAATAAAGGCAGCCAGGCTTTCATCGCAGTGTTATTAGGATTTAAGGACCTTCTTTGCCAAGGTTGATCGAGGTCTATACTCTTTCTGAGCCAGGATTTGATGCAATACATCACATTGTCCTTGAGGATTTTCAAAAGGGGAATTAATTATAAAAGCATAAAGTACAATCCTGAAAACTATACCTGAGCTACTGACATTTACAATGCATTCTATAGCACAGTACATAGCTGCATGATTCACTGAGCTTCACAGCTTTTTCCTCCCCGAAGACCTTGATAACGTGACAAGGCTGGTGCGCGTTCAGAATTACAGATGTGGACAAATTTGTTTGATACCCTTCATAAAAAAGTCATAGGTTTCTCTGACCAAAGTAATTAGCGTGCATCTTTGTTAATTCCATATTTATTTAAAAAAAAAAAAAAGATAATTATCAGGCTTTTGATTTGTGATTCAACAGAATATATAAAAGAAAAATAAGCATGGCATAGGCATACTGTAAATACAGTACATGACTGCAGACCTGGTATTTTGTTGCATAACCTTTCCAGGGAATCAGTGCAAACAAGCAGTTTCTGAAACTCTCAGTGAGACTTCTGTAATCTGGCCTGTTCCTCCTAAACAAACTCCTCCAGCTGTCTCAGGATTGAAGGGTACCTTCTCCTCCATTCCTGGTCGCATTTAGCTGTGTGTTTTGAGTCATTATCCTGTTAAAGGACCCATAACCTGCGACTGAGACCGAGCTTGCTGACACTGGATAGTATATTTCATCCCAGAATGGCTTGATAGTCTTGAGATTTCATCGCGCCATGCACTGATTTAAGGCACCCCGTGCCAGACAGAGGAGACCAGCCTCAAAAACACAACCGAGCCTTGTCCATGTTTCACAGGAGCTACAATGCTGTTCATGTGACCAGACAACAAGCTTCAGTTTTGTCTCATCTGTCGAAAAAGACATGCTTCCAGAAGCATTATGGCATTTTAGTAAATTCCAATCTACCGTTTTTATGTTTTCTTTTAACAGTGGAGTCCCCCTTTTTTTTTTGTTTCATCGAACCCACTGTCGTTCAAAAGGCGAAGGATGCTGTGAAGATCAGCATTTTGTTTTCCCTGGTTCTTGGTATACTATTTGTATCATCCTTCTGTCGGACTTCCTCTTGCACCAGCATCCAGGCAGGTTGAGTTCAATCCCATGGGTCTTAAATTTCTTAATGATATTTGCTGTAACTGTAGCCACAGGAACACTCCTGCATCCTGATTGGAGAGGCTTGGTCTTATAGCCTTTATCATTATTTAACATGCGTGTCTGTTATTATCTTCCTGATCTCCTTAGACTACTCTGTCCTTTGCTTTCTCTGCTCCATGTTAAGCCTGGTATACTCCATGAAAAAAAAAAAGTATCAGACCACATTCAGACATTTTAATCAGACATTTTTCCATTGCTTTCTGTCAAATCAAAACCTTTTACGTGATCTGTTTACGTGATCCCCAATCACGGCCATTTATTTGATTTGCTTGCTTTTTTTTTTTTTTTCCTGACCGCATTTCTTCTATGATATTGACAGTTCAGCACCTGAATCGTAAAACAAATAATAAATAAATGAATAAATAAAGCAAGATTGAAACAAAAAGAAAATAATGTAGGCTCCTGCGTTTTGTATGAAGATACGACAGAGTGAATGTGACAAAGTTACCAGGTGAACTCTGGCATATTCTCCAGCACACTCAGTAAAACCTACCAGTTGTTTTACTTATAAAACTTCCTTTCCGCTGCTCCCGTCCCACAGCGGACCATCCGATCCGCACACAACTCTGGCACAGACATTTACGCCGAATGCCATTCCTGACACAACCCTCCCATTTTATTCGGGCTTGGGATCGGCAATGCATGCAGTGGCTGGGTATAGCATAGGTTGCGGCAACCCACCGACGGCGGGGCTCGAACCCGGATCGTCAGATCATAAAACCAACAACCTAGAGCAGTTTTACTTACAGTATAAACTTTTTTTTTACTTGTATACAAATCTGTATCTAAGAATACTGAATATTTTCTAGCCAAGATGTTTTCATATCAAATACAGTATTGACCGTTTTATTATTTATTTTATTACTCATAAGTGCTCTTTGTAGAAGTTTCTTTTATGTGGATATGGTTTCAAAGGCATCTTTGCTAATGCGTTTTTTTTTTTTTTTTTTACTGAGTATTCTGTACATATACTGTATTTTACGATATATAGACTATACTGTACTGTTTACCTTTATCGCATTTGGCACACACCCTTACACAGAGGGACTTAAATTTTTACCTCATTATACTGTACATCTGAGCAGTTGAGGGTTAAGGGCCTTGCTCAAGGGCCCAACAGGAACCTTCCAATAAGTAGTCCAATGCCTTAACCACTGAGCTACCCATGTTCATAATCAAACAAATAAACAATCACATACATATAAATCTAGTTTTTTTTCATGTTCTGTTTTGTGCAACATCAAATCAATGAATCATTTTGTAATGTATAACTGTTGTATTAATCAAGAAAAAATGCAAAGTAGGAAGAATTTTGCTATTGATGACAGAATTTCAATCCCCACTGTATATCCATCTAAACAGCGACAACTGTTTTGATTAGAACATTTGTAAATTGTGAGCATGAATTTAAATGAACTGAAATAATTGTGCACTAGACCCTATAAAGAAGTCTATATTCAGGAGTTCTATGTTTATCTACATTTAGCAGACTGTAAGATTTGCTTTGTAGTCTCTATCAGAAGCATATGCTCATGTGAGATCAATAAACCGGGGTCTTACTGTGTAATACAGTCAAGCTTAACCCTGTTAGCGAGAAGTTCGTAATGCAAGAACACATTTTTAATATGCACTGCTTATTTACTGTAAGTGCCTGGTGAGGAGGCGTCTAAGCCATGGTTTTTGGATGTATGTACTGAGAAATAGCCTTTGAGTTGCCTTTTTTTTTTTTTTTGCCTCTGAAATGTTCTAGCTCTGTTTGAAAAAGATAGCAAAAGACTCGGGGGAGTACTGTCAAGATTTGACCGTTAGCTTTGACGCTCAGCCGTGGCCTATACGGCACGCTCGCCACCCCCCCCCCCACACCCCCCCACCCCTCTCCTCTATTCCCTCAGTACCACCAATAACGTTTCCATTACAGCTCTATTCTTCTAGGTTAGATTGTGGTCACAGACACAGAATCACCCGATCACCACTCATTCCTTAGACCTTCATTAAGTGTCTGTGACCCATAAAAGGAAAATGCAGACGGGGCTCATCCTAGTCCCTCCCAATCCCCCAAAGGGCTCTGTGACCCAGAAACAGACCGGGGAAGTGACAGAGAGACGGAGAGAAAGACAAATCAATAGTCTACTCTCTGATTCGCTTTCTTTTGTCTTCTTCCTTCTTTTCTGTTTGTGTCCTGAGGGTTTCTTGATTTCCCACAGAGTCCACTGTGCCCCCATAGTACCACCTTTTTTTTTTCTTTCTGCCAGACTCCTTTTCCTTCTCCAGCTTCCTTTTCCTGTGTGGATTCATATGCACATACACACACACAAACAGTAAACAGGCTTGCCACCGTATATCTGTATAGTACATAAAGGCATACTGTACCTGCTGTGTGACCGCGTGGCCATGAGCTATGTGTGTGTGCAATCCATGAAGGCATTCAGCTGTGTCTGTAGGTAATTATTAACAAAGCCATTATGAGCATTTGATTACGTGAACAGCTTACTCTAATTGCTTGCACCCAGCCACGGGTCTCAACATACAGCATCCCTTCTCTCGCAACACAATGCTCTGACAGCCTGAGCTGACCCTCTCCACTTCTCCTTCCAGTCATTTACACTGTGCCCCGAGCAGCCAGAATCCCAATTAGCAGCACACAGGCAGGGCTCTGAGTCTGTATCCAGCTGGTGGGAGAATCATCTTCACTTTCACCCCACTCGCACCTCAACAACCTTTGGCCCAATTAGAGCAGCTGCAAACTTGGCAGAGAATTATTACTAAGCTGTGAGAGAGAGAGAGAGTTCCCAATTTGCAGCGGATCCATCACTGTGCTACAGACCTTTGTAAGTATCTATCAAAATACTCACACGTAGCGTTAATATGTGTATTATAGGTTAGTGTCGCTAGTAACAAACCAGAAATTAGAGAAAGTTATCCACTGTAACCTCACGGTACAGGCCTTAATGGAATAACATTTGGAAAATAAATAATGATGGGGCGATTGTTGATCATTTTTCTAAAACAGAGCGTGCCAAAGTAATTTTTTGTTCCCCATCATTTTATTTTTTCTTTATTTTTACACAAAGTTAAACTTTGTGCAACTTTACAAGGAACTCAATAAAAAAAATATTTTTTTAAAGATTTTAAATCTTTTGCAGTGTAATTTCTAGTCTAGCTCTAGTTCACTAACTGTATTTTTTTAAGGACTTGCTCAGGACAGGTTGGATGCACTGCTCCAGAGAGTACAGTTCAGAGAGTTTGTATAGTATTACATACTATACAATAGTATTCAAGAATAGACTTTGCAACATTCTATGCATGCAAATTCAACTTTTTCCTTCACACCACGTTGAGTTTTATCCCAAACCCCAATGCTACTGTACCTCCTACAGATCTGCTCAAATAGGCAGTGTTTTCACTCTCGTGATATAGCCTACCAGTCAAAAGTTTGGACACACCTTCCACATGTTTTTTATTTGCGATTTATTTTCTACATACTAAGACATGTAACTGTGTGTCATCAGCATAACAATGGAAACTAATAGAATGAAGCTAAATACTGGAGATTTCAAAATGACTGTATGTATAACAGATTATACATTTAATTATTCAATTAAGTAACAACAACAGTCAGTTGTTCTTTTAAGACGTGAAGGTCAGCTGTTCTGGAACATCTCTTGCAAGAACAGTATTGTCGAGTGCATTTGCGAAACTCATCAAACACCATGATGAAACTGTCTCTCATGAAGACCTTCCCAGGAAAGCAAGACCAAAACGTTACCTCTGCTGCAGAGGAGAAGTTCATTTAGAGTCACTAGCCTCAGAAATCACCAATTAACAAACAGCACCTCAGATTAGAGCCGTTATTAAGGATTTACAGAGCAGAAGTAGCAGATACATCTCAATATCTCAATATTGCAGATTTTGAACGCCTTCAGGATTGTTTTGTAGATAGAAATAAAAATCAGGACCATGGAATTACAAGGTGTATCCAAACTTTTGCCTGGTACTGTATAACTGAGATCTTGGAGGAATATCAGCACCACTGTGAACCATGATTACACATGAACTCATTTTTTATGTGACTTTGCACAAATAAATACATCCATCTTTGCAGAATTATTAATCAATCTTAACACCGCTCAACTAATCACATCAGCACAGTGGATGTTTAAAGCAGTGGTCCTGACTATAGGAATTAGTAATAAGATTTTTTTTCTGTATAATAATGAATGTTGTAATCTGTTTTTTATTGCTTGTTGCAACATGTGTTTTGGTTATTTGGTCACATATTACAGTATCCGCTATATTTGATATTATTAATTATTATCTAGGGGTTAAAACCAACCTGGGCTATTAAACCACTGTGGAAAGCCAAAATGCTCACCTGAAAAAAAAAAATTGTGAATGCGATTTTATGTTTTCCTTGAATACATAGTCTCCATAAACTGTACATGCAAATATCAAAATCTAACTAATTCAGTTTATATAACAAAAAGCTGGATAAGGGCTCTGATTGTAGCTGCTATAACATAAGTGATAACTGGAGATAACCTGTTTTGTGAGTGTTCCACAAAATAATTGTAATTAAATACAGCGGAACCTCGACATGCGAATTTAATTCATTCCGGAGGCGAGTTCTTCAGGCGAAATTTCTTATTGCAAAACGCATTTTCCCATAGGAAATCATTTAAATGCAACATTATGATCATATTTTTGCATGTAAAAACAATCAAATAAAGACATTTAAATTAAGTAAAAAATTAAATAATTAGACATTAAACCTCACTTAACCTCAATTTATGATTCCTTTTTGGCACCAGCTGCTTTAAAAACGAAATTGAAAGTGGCTACCTTTTCTTCTTGCTTCCGTCCTTGCTAACATTCTTGAGACCCATGGTGCTATGAATTCACTAACTCTCCAAAAAATATGTAAACATGCTTTACTTGGCTTGTCACTGATGCAAACAAGTTTTGAAGAGCTTCTGGACATACGCGCAACTTAACTTATTGCATGCAAAGCACACAAGCATACGAGCGAACGGATGTTACTTGCAAAATTTAACTTAAGGCGCGGCATTCATATTTCGAGATACCACTGTATAATGTTGATTTTTCTGCAAACTGTACATTTGGAGAGATCGGTCAAACAAACACGCACTTCTCACACATTTCTGACATTTCTTTCAGTGTGTTGAAGATAATGTTGTAGATAATGCTGTGTTGTTGTCTCTAGCACTACAGGAGTTAAACTCAAGAACGCATTCTATAATACAGTACTGTAACACACACTCACCCACACATTTGGCTTAGTCTTCTTGTGACACAATTAACACTGCCTACAATTAAAATTAGTGTTGTCACAAAATGTGGTCCATGTAACTGCAAGATATTTTATAATTATAAATTATATTATATAATGATTTTTTTAATTTAGAATTGCTATACCTTTTTTTTTTACAATCTTTTTTCAAAATTACATTTTGACAATTTTTCATTATATCATTATAGTTTTTACATGATATTTTATAATTCATAAATGAAAATTAGTTATAGTTTTCATACTATACTAAATGTCTATTGAAATATTATTTACTATCCCTTAAGGGTGTAACGTGGTAAGCTGTAGCTATGGAGTAAAACACACTTTCAGTGTAATCTGCAGCATATTTAGGACAGATGTGTTATTGACAGTACTCGCACTACCTCATCAGATCCTATAAGAACAGAAAAGGGACAGGGACAGTTGGTCTGCACTAAAGAAGCATTTAAATCAACATCTTGTGTCTTGCACTTTTAAAACGTTAACTTTTCAGAGCAAGAAGTCAGAATTCAGAGAGACTGATATTTGATCATTTTTCTCTTCAGTACTTAAGATTCACAGCATGACTTTTTTTTTTAACTGGACAGCCTCAAATGAGCTGTCTATTTGCAGAAAATTCTGACTCATCCTTAACACCTACAGATACACTTCTGTTCTTACTCCTGTGCCTTCAACCAAATTGCCAACAAAGATGGAAAAAAAAATTGTTTCCTGTTTGTGATATGTGCTTCTCCTTTTCCGATGAAAATAAGCATCATTACCAGAAGTGGGTCATAACGTGCTACATTTACTCGGTTAAATTTACTTAAGTACCTTTTTAAATAAATGGTACCTGTGAAAGGAGGGTTATTTGGGGGTTCCTTTCACACTCCAGCGAACTTGTTGGCGCAAAAAAAAACGTGTTTGTTCCATGTTCGTATCGTGCGAGGATGCCCTGCTTGTTTGAGTTTATTTGGCTTTCGTTTGCCTGACATCTCTGTGAAGTTATGATGAGGGCACAAGTTACAAGACTCTGTTGTATCACCAATCAAGCGTCATCATTCTAAGGTCAAAGATGACAGAGACTGAGACAGATGAACCAGTGATAATATGGGTGCAAGGCATATTGTATTTTTTCCTCCAGCCTGTCAACCATAATCGCTATATAATGTAGAGACAGTTTTGTGCAAGCCTGAGTTTAGTATTACCAAAATGTATACTGTAGGGAATGCATGTGTAAAATACTAATACATTCAGTTTAACAGAAGCACATTGGTTGCTCTTCATAAGTTTGATGAGCAGAAAAGCATCTCAGGATGCGCAACACGCCCAAAAGTTAAGGTGGGTCTACTACAATAAAAAAAAAAGACCACATTGGATTTCACTCCTATCAGGGACCTGATCCTTAAGTGGCTCTTTGGATTATATGATGGGTGTTCGAGTCAAACCAAGACTGTTGATTGTGCAGAATAACAGAACACATTTACACATCAGAGTAAAAACTTCTTTTATTTCTCTATATAATCCCCTGCTACACTAATGCACTCATTCCAGTGTTTCACTAGTGCTTGGATACCATCAAGGTAAAATGTTTTTACCAGTATACCAACTGCCTGCTTCACATCTGAAACACTGGCCTCCCAGGAACTCCTTTAATGGCTCAAACATGTGGATGCGGCAATACCTCCCAGCCGAGTTTCTGTAACGTGCAAGATGAGTTTGTGAATTATGTGTGTACAGTTCCCACAAACAGATGCGCCTCTTCTGCAAGCTGGTGACAACTTATCTATTGATTTTGGACGACAGCATTGGGCGCTGAGCCACCTCAGCTCGGATCATCATTCACAGATGTAGGACCTTCTTGAAAACCTTTGCACGTTCAAATCTTTACTGCGCTAAGAGTCTCATCACAGTACTGTGCCTGAAGTCTTCTGTAAATGTCAAACGGTTTTACACCTTCATTCACAAGAAATTGCATCACAAGTCCCACATTGACACAAACGCCCCTTGAATCTGTTGTCAGTAATTTTCAGAATGGCAGCACAGTGGTGTAGTGGTTAGCACTGTCGCCTTGCACCTCCAGGTCCTGGTTCCTTGGATCGTTTCCTGAGTCAGGTCTGTGTGCATGGAGTTTGCATGTTCTCCCCATGCTTGGTGGGTTTCCTCCAGTTCTTAGGGTTTCCTCCCACCATCCAAAGACATGTAGATTAGGCTAATTGGCATTCCCAAACTGCCTGTAGTGTGTCAAGACGTGTGTGAATGTTGACCGGAAGTCCTACCACAGCGGTACAAATAGAAATAATACAATGGTCTCCAATACCATTGGCCTCCATGGTCCCTACTTAGACTACAGAGGTTCCAAGATGGGTGGATTGATTTTCATAATAAGTTCATTATTATGTTTCAGAATTTATAAAAGTTTCTGGTGTATATTTTTCAGATCTAGGAAATGTACATCCTTTAGCACTCTTCCGGAATATTTTTTTCCCTTTTTCTCACATTTTTCCCTCCTAAGGTTTTCGTCCAGTCAGGTTCACAGCAGCATGCATGTCCAGTGCCTGGTCCCAGATATTAAGTGTTATAATGCACACTTGCTTCATCCAACATGAAGTACATCAGGAAAAAAAATATCTATAGAAACTAGTTTTTGTACAGGTGCCAGACCAGCCAACTGTCTGATATATTAATCCCAAAAAAAGAACACCCTGTAGTCCTTTAATATCTACCATTTTAATCTGTCTCTTGGGTCTCTTGCTCTCAGGCCTGACTGCTACATTAGATCAAGAAATGTCTGTTTTTTTTCTCCCCCATACACTTTTCTTAAATAAATGATGATTTATTTATGGAAGAAGTGGAACTGGACTAGTCCCCTGGCATGAGCCATTTCTCACGTTGACTCACCTGATATGTGAGGGCCGTTTAGTACCAAGGTTGGGCTCAAAATACATGCTGTATTTACCTTTACACCCTTGTGTCACACTGTTGCTGAGGTTCTCCCTAGTATTTCTAATGCTTTAGCAGGGTTTTATCATATCCCTGGGTGACTTTATGTCCCTGTATCGTGCATTTGTCAAACTGTAAAGACTGTGTCGTCTTTCCAAGCAGGTGTGGATTCCTGCTGCAGCTCCGGCGTGTTCGTTTTATTGAGAATATGTTGAGTGCATCCTCCAATTTCAGCCACAACATCGCTATAAAGAACAAACGCAGAGGAAACAAAAGGGACTGCATGATGTCATCTCCTTTTCTTCTTTCTCTCGCCTTCATTTGATACCAATTTCTGTGCTTATTTATTCTCTCTAAAACCTTGTTTTTTTTCCCTGTATAGGTGATTCGTCAGGGACGTGCGGAGATCCAGGTGTGCCCTCTCACGGGACCAGGGAGGAGAGCGATTTTCGGATCCGCAGCAAGGTGCACTTCAGCTGTTCCACGGGCTACGTGCTCTTCGGCTCCTCCGAGAGGACGTGCTTACCCAATGGCACCTGGTCCGGAACTCAGCCTTCCTGCAAACGTAAGCAGATTACATCTCGAGTGTGTGATTTGCAAGCTCCACCACTTTATTCGACTTACTACTTCACTATATCTTCACAGTTTTACAGGGTGTAACACAAGCACAGTCATCTGACACACAAGGCGTTATTTTTTCATCTTTCCTCATGTTACTGTACCATGGCGGTGAAATTTTCAAAAAATCTGTTTTATCTATGATCCGATTTAGTTAATCATATTTACAAGCGGACCAGGAACATTCCTCACGAACACACAATGCCACCAAGAGTGCGTACCACTGCAGTATGTGAAATGTCTGCATTGTTTTTGCTTCTGATCATGTTTCTTCCCAAAAGAAGAAATACTTGGAAGACCTTCTATCAAATGGGCCTTGAACACTTGCCCTTCAGATCTGTAACCAGGTCCAACCCTGCTTAGCTTCCAACATGAGATGAGATCGGATGAGGTTGCTCTCAGAGTGGTATAGCTCTAAGCCATACATCTATATTTAGTTAAATATATGCCATGTCATTTTAGCAAATTTGCTAAACTTTCCTCAAATTAGATGAAGTTCATGCCTTCTAGGGCGACGCTTCATTTTCTATCTTCACATACTTCAGCATATTGAAACATTTTACCGCTGTAAAGGCCTCAGGTTCCACACTGCACTCCAGTGATTTGTACGCACATAGCTACAGCGCTAACATTGATGTGACGCTGATGTGACGGATCTTCACACTTGTTGAGTTTCTACATTGATGAGATGCTGAAGTCAAATGAATGAGTAGATTGAAGAGTAGATCTGAGCCATTAAACTATATACAGCGGTACCTTGGTATATGAGGGGTTTTTTTCTCCCTAATTTAGTCGTGTCCAATTCCTCCCCGTCACTAGGGGGCTCCCACATTAAGGCTACTACTACCGCGAGCTCACGGTCGCCCCTGATTGGCTGTAGAGCCGTGATTAATGTGGGAGCACTGAGTACCTCTCATCCCTCCCCTCTGAGAGAGCTCGGCCAATCAGCTCTCTCTAGACCTCCAGCTGCGAGAGAGTGAGCACTTTACCACTGTGCCACTCGGAGGCCCCGCATGCGAGGTATTTTAATTTAATTAGAATTTAATCCATTCCAGAAGCAACTTCTAAAGGCGAAATTACGTATTGCAAAACACATTTTCCCAGCAGACTATAATCATATAAAACCAATCAAAACATTTAGATAAGACATGAAAATGAAGTACAATCTGAAATAAATAGACATTAAACCTCACTTAACCTCACAAAATTTATGATTCCTTTTGGCACCGGCTGCTTTAAAAACCAAACTGAAAGTGGCTCCGTTTTCTTCTTGCTATCGTCCTTGCTAACATTCACGGCCCCCATGGTGCTACGTGTACATCTTTGCTAAATCTTCTGACAAATGCAAAAAATAAAAACACAAAACATCCGTAAAAACTTGCTTTGATTGGCTTTCTACTGATCCAAACAAGTTTTGAATGGCTCCCTGACGTACGGGTTATTTTCGTTTCGGCATTTGGTTCGGCTCGGTTCGTTGGCTCGTATGACAAAAATGAATGCCAAGGTACCACTGTATGATGCATATAATTAGCATCATTCTCTGGATGGACGAAGAAGAAACCTTCAAGATTTCTCAAGAGTACTTCGATTTTTTTTTTTTGACTTTTTTTTTCTTTTTGCTTGAAAATGTAATCAAGAGTGCACGTACTCGTATTTAATAGTCCTGATGGAGAGAATAAATATGTCAAAATATTCATCAAGTAAATTTTTTTTAATTATTGTAGCCATTTTAATCCTCAACTTAGTGGCCCGATTCGTTTCATTTCAAGCAACGATCCTTCTTTACACTGCTGCCTGACGAACTTGCAAGTGAATATGTATCATATCGGGTCGGGTGACCTGCCCTGATGCCTGCTCATCTGCTCCCATGGACGCCTTCCTCCTCGTGTCGTGTAATAAGAGGCCACATACTGTATACTCAAGCACTGTACGCTGAAAAAGGTCTATTAAGCAAGAAACTGTTCTGAGCAGAAGCATGTTCTATGAAACAGCACGTAATTGGGGCGGATGCGGGGTTTGGTGCAGGTCGAGCTCAAATCCGGTCCCCTGCTGCAAAGTGACGTTCAGGAAGGACACACAATGGTCAGTGTGTCACGGGAAGCCAAAGGCAATGCTTGTCATACAGTGAGTGTGGTGTGACAAGCTGCTATAAGGGCTGACTGATCCATTCTTGTGTCTTTTCAGCAGTTTGGTTCAGCACTTGAATAGGTGTACAGATTGTTAACTCCAAGGCCCAAAGGGGAGCAACATCTTAACAAGATGAGCTAGAGCTCCCCCTGCCTCTCTCCTTCCCTCTCTCTCTTTCTCTCTGTAGCCATTTTCGTCCTCCCTGTGTGGCCCTGTCTACTCCGTTCAGCTCTAGGTTTAATCTAAAGCACATGCACACAAGAGAGACGGTGTAGCCACAGGCTTTTGCATTTGCAGAAAGCCTGACTTGATCAGTAATGCCCTGTTGTTTTAATTTGGCTGGTAGGGCGTATATCTCGTCAGAAGGGACCACAGTCCTGAAATCAAACACGCTATATAGCTCGAGGCCTGAATTTCATCACAAATCTCTCCACAACACAAACACACTCTCTCAGGCCCCGACTGCATTCGCTTTCTCTGCTCTTGCCTGCACGCATTTAGTTTTGCAACATCGCCATCATGTCTGAATATTTTTTGTGTGTGTGTTGTAATAACCTTCTGGCACCCAATACACCCTGTTGGTTTGTTCTGTCTGTGAGAACTAATCTATTAGATGACCCGGAGCTAGCAAAATGGCATGAAAACAAAATTGCATAGAAGTTGTGCAAAAATAGAGTTTATGGAAAACAAGAAAACGTCATTTGAGTTTACTGGCATTCACGGGCACAGGAAGTGGGGGTGTTGAGAATGCTGTCTTTCAGGATTTCTTTAATTGCATTTGTTAAAATAATAATAATAATAATAATAATAATAATAATAATAATAATAATATATATAAAGATCCACAGTATCACAGACATACTGTATTCTGCTAAAAATTTCAGCACCATCTATTTAAAATGCCTTTCCATATCCTGCACAGAATTATTTCAAATATGTTCACCGACTTGATGTACGTAGGTGAATATTTGAGTAATATACCTTGACATGTTTCTCAGAAAGCAGAGATCTACTTTATTATTTAGCAAATTCCCATATCTGAGAATCTTGCTTGCAACACTGATTCTCTGATTCTTACGACCTATCAGAACTGATATAACCACAATATATATATTTTTTTTGGGGGGGGGGGGGCCCTGTGCATGCACTCAAAAATACAATTAAGTACAAGATTAAATACATAAATATGAGACTATTCATTGAGTAACAGTATCCTCTTTGTCAAGTCCACTAAAAGTCTCTTTATTTTCCCATACAGAGGACATCAGAGGAGAGCGCATTTTAACGGGAGACTTTTTTTATGGGTAAAATGATTAACTGCGCTTACATAAAGTAAGCTGTAAGCGCGGCAGATGAATGCTTTGTCAGCTTATAAAATAGCTTACATCCCGTGCACGCATTACAACGCACTCTTCTCGATTTACCGTCGCATGTCCGCATGAAGTTGTGCACACAATTAACTGGCAGCGTACAATGAAAAGAAATGACTGTGAAATAATAGGATGTGCTGAACCGAGTGTTATTTTATAAAATGTCGAGTAATGAAATCGGGAAAGGCGTATTGTTAAATGAATCCAAATTCGGCAGTGATTAATGGCATGCTGTGTTACAAAATATTGGCAATATTCTAGATTAGACTAATTGGTTTCATTTTTTTTTTGTCATCTTTTCATTCATGTGTCACTCACTCACTCATTGTCTATACCAGTTTATCCTACATACAGTACAGACCAAAAGTTTGGACACACCTTCTCATTCAAAGAGTTTGAACTTGTATAATGGCAAGAAAAAAGCAGAGTAAAGAAAAACGAGTGGCCATCATTACTTTAAGAAATGAAGGTCAGTCAGTTCGAAAAATTGGGAAAACTTTGAAAGTGTCCCCAAGTGCAGTCACAAAAACCATCAAGCGCTACAAAGAAACTGGCTCACATGCGGACCGCCCCAGGAAAGGAAGACCAAGAGTCACCTCTGCTGCGGAGGATAAGTTCATCCGAGTCACCAGCCTCAGAAATCGCAGGTTAACAGCAGCTCAGATCAGAGAGCAGGTTAATGCCACACAGAGTTCTAGCAGCAGACACATCTCTAGAACAACTGTTAAGAGGAGACTGTGTGAATCAGGCCTTCATGGTAGAATATCTGCTAGAAAACCACTGCTAAGGACAGGCAACAAGCAGAAGAGACTTGTTTGGACTAAAGAACACAATAAAGAACACTTAGGGCATGGGCTGCCAGTCCATTGCAGGGCAGACGCATACTGTATACATACACTGACACACTTTATCACACACTACGGGCAATCTACCCGGAGTAAACCCACCAAGCACAAACAAACTCCATGTACATAGACCCAGAGGTGGGAATCGACCCCAGATCCTGAAGGTGCAAGGCGACAGTGCTAACCAATACACCACCGTGACGCCTCATTCATGTGTCATCATGTGTTAATCTTAATTTTTATACAGTGGAACCTTGGATTACAAGCAAAACACTCGTAAACCAAAACAGATTTTCCCATAAGAAATAATAAAAACTCAAATTATTCATTCTACAGCCCAAAACAATAAATACATAAAAATAATTAATACTATATATAAAGTAAAAATAAAACAAATTAACCCGCACTTAACATAAAAAAACGGAAAAATAAATCCCGACAGATAAGTGTTTCCGTTTGTGCGCGCAGGCGCCGTGTATGTGTGTGTGGAATTGGCCCTTTTTCTCATCTCGTCTTACACAGTAAAACTTCTCCTCCCTCCCCCCACCTTGCTTTTTAAGTATAACAGCAAACGCACACACAACGGAAACACGGGGAAAAAAATAAATCTCTCTAATGACACTCGCGTGAGCGCATACTAACGGAATCACTGCTGTAAAGTAAAAAAAAAAATTTACCAGCACCTTACCTTTGAAAAGAATCGCGACTGAGCAGAGTTTTCTGTGTAAAGAAAGCGTGTGTGTGAAGCCGGGGGGGGGGGGGGGGGGGGGTAAAGGGGGGAGGGTGTGTGTGCGTGTGTCGGTGTCAAATTACGCGTATGCACACACATAGGACGGTGAGTTAAGGCAAGTGAGAGAGAGAGCGAGTGTGTCTGTGTGTGTGGGCGGGGGGGGGGGCACAGTGTCAAATTACGCGCGCGCACACACGGGAGGAAGAGATGTTGATTATACCAGTGAGAGACGAGTACTAAGACCCAGCAGGGGAGACGATTACCCATAATTCCGCAGCGCAAGAGAGAGAAAAATCATTGGCTCAGTTGTGATCACTTGATGCTCGGTGTCAAAATAAGTGGGGCATGCTTGATGCATGATACTCAGCACTCGTAAACCAAGACTTTCGCTCGGTTTCCAATTCAAAATTTATTAAAAGTCTTTGCTCGTCTTGCGGAACACTCGTGAACCGGAAAGACACAATGTAATACAGGATGCAACAACAGACTAATCACCTGCATGGTAAAAAAAAAACACTTGTTGAGACTGATCAGGGGGCAAAAAGGCCTTTAGTTTGCTAGAAAGCATAAAGATTGGTGTTTGGAGTGATGGAAAACGGTCATGTGACCTGATGTGTCCAGATTGAGTCTATTCCAGAGTGATGGGCGTGTCAGGGTAAGAAGGGAAGCGCATGAAGCGATGCTCGCATCATGCATAGTGTCCACTGTACAAGACTCTGGAGGTAGTGTTATGATCTGGGGTTGCTTCAGTTGCTCAGGTTTAGACTCAGCAACGTTATGTGGCAATAAAATGAAGTCAGCTGACCACCTGAATGTACTGAATCACCAGTACATCACATCTATGCATTTTTTCTACTGCAAAATCCTACTTCAGTCCTCATTTACACTTTTTAGACTTAATCAATATACACTGTACAGTATATCAAAAATATTCTGTTTCAGCAGAGAACAAGTCTTGATTTAATCTCTGTATATATAAAATCAGAGAAACTCTGCTCTTCTTAACAGCTTCACTGTGTTTTCTGGTTTTCCTGCGGCCCCTGACCTTTCCGAATGATGTTTTTATGTAACAGCGGTGCAGTGTGGCAACCCTGGAACTCCCAGTAATGGCAGAGTTTACCGGCTGGATGGCACTACCTTCTCCCACTCGGTTATCTACTCATGCATGGAGGGTTACCTGCTAAGTGGCTCCAGCGCACGACAATGCCAGGCCAACGGCACGTGGTCCGGCACCGCACCCAACTGCACCAGTAAGTAAGAATTTCAAGGAAATTTCAAGGTTAAGGAAATCTGAATCTGAAAGGAGTCTGAAACAGACATGATGGTTCAGTAATGAAATTTTATCCCTAGTTCATAACCCTGAAATATTACAGGTGAGGCTTTATTGACCTATCAGAAGAGAATTTGTTGTTGTTGTTGATTGATAGATAACAGGTGTCCTGAAATCCTTATGCCTTTGAGCGGTTAAAAAAATTTGAATATTCATAAAATTCATAAAAATTTAAATATGGACGGCATCAAAGGAATAATTGGAGATGGGGAGAGATTGAATTAAAGTGATTCATGGATGTAAGCCTAGGTCAGAGTGATAAAATCGAACTGTACATAAGATCACCTAGGTTAGATGAGTTCATAAGATATGAGGAAAGGAACTGAACATTCATGTGCACAGAAAGACTCAGATAAAAGAATTGATTGCTTCCATCTTCCATAGCGAGGCTGCCGAGGATCCCGGGACTCTCTCTTTAGTCTCCAAGTCCGTGTCTCGCTTCTTAGGCTGGAAGACAGCTTGATTAAATTCATGCCTCGAGGTTCCTTTTGAAATTCGTCCAGGTTGAATTTCCTTAAAACTAAGATGAAATATCGGTCCTAAGAAGTCTTCATAAAGAACTTTCGCCGGGTAAAATCATAGAAGCGAATGTATTAGTCTGTGCAGGAGTTGTCTCCGTGATGAATGAGAGAAATAATGAAAAGCAAGCATTGAAGTCCATCCAGCTTTTGAGAAGGAACTTTCCCTGATCATAAAGCTAGCATCATCACTCCTGATTGCATCCCTAAAACCACTGAAGCCTTAACTCTCTACGTTACTACTGGATGAAGTGGCGGCACCGCAAAGCAGTTCTGATTGATGCTGTTTTACACATTTACCCAGCAGGCTCAGGGCCATGATGAATGGCTTTGTCTAAAGGAGGAGTCACATTAGCATTTTGTGTTGGCAATTTCTTATGATCAGCTGGCATGTTTATGACTAACTCTACTGATGGATCTTAAACCATAATTTTACAACTGTTTTTATTAATTTATTTTTTTAAGAACACAAAATGTATGGATCTTAGTGCTGTGGAATAAATAATAACCCCCCCAAACCCCCCCCCCCACCACCACCACCACCACCACTACCACCAATAAATCAATAGTTAAATTTTAAGCATGAGATTTTGTCAGCCATGTAAAAGTGCCAAGCGTGGAAATCATTTCCTTCCAGGCCCTCCAGAAGTGCCAGACTCTTTCTCACATTATTCTAGTTACCCCACCTTTCTTCTGATTATTTTTCAATTGGAGGTAACGGTAATTGTAGAAGATCTGCAGAATTGATTCTAAGTTAAACCTCAGGGATATGCATGAGAAAGTGCCTGCTCACTGATATTGATTTCCGCACATAATAGTGAAATCTATCATTTTGAATAAAAGAGTCAGGGTTCCCAGCGTTATCTCCGTAGCCGCATAAAATGGGTTGTTTAAAATGATTTGTAAATGTGACTCCTCCAGCTTTGTTTCCATAGTTCAAGTCATGTTGCTTGCTGCGCCGGAGAGCTAGATGAAATTGCCATGAAATGCTTCCTATTACATCTCAGACCCAGTTTGAATAGAAACAGCCCTGATCTTATAGTCGGTAATGAATTGCTATGAGTCTCAAGCAGATTCAAAGGTTTCTCACATGGGCTCTCACATTTTTGCTGTTTAAACCATTTTTAAAATCAATGCTGATTACTGTAACCTTAATAGTTTGGCCTACTGACCGAGTTTTTCCTCCGACAGTGATTAACTGCGGTGAACCCGGAGTGCCAGCCAATGGGGTGAGGTATGGTGAAGACTTCACCATTGGACAAAATGTCACCTTTGCATGCCAGCCTGGATACACCATGGAAGCAGAAGGCTTTTCGACTATCACCTGCACAGGGAACGGCACCTGGAGTGCCCCAGTGCCCTTCTGCAAAGGTAACAGCTGAATTAAAATGCAGACAAATATATATTTTTAGTAGAATATGTCGTCCAAATGTCTGCAAACAGCGTTCAGCATTGATTTATTGTTAGCTAACCTTTTCGCTTTTGCTTATTTAAGTAGAGCAAAACAGCTTTTTTCTCATGTTTGGGAAATGAAGCTCCAGCACATTAGATTAGCACTACAGGCTCTGCACATCTGGATACCACTGCCCTGAGCGCTAGCAGATGTTCCTTTTAGAGTGCGTATCCGTAGTGCTCTTTCGGTTGCTTTCTGATGGATGTGTTAACTGTGGTGTGTAAAAAAGAACCACTTCCAAAATGATCACTTCACTGTAGAAAATTGCGCAAACGCTGAAATTTCACAACAGATGATTACTGAAATAAAACAGAAATGCTCGGAAGATAAATTTATATTTGCTACTGACCATACATGTTGTTCCTTTCATTGGGAATATGAGTTACCGGTCAATTCAGTGCAGACCTCTGGCAATTGTTGTGAGAGAGACAGAATGAATGCTGTCGTTACTGCATTAGGAACCCAAAATTGAATTGAACGGGTCCGTTCTGCCAGCGATAGAAAATTCCATGTGCAACTGGTCATTGATTTGCAAAAGTCTGCAAAAAGCTCTGGCCTTGAATGCCATTATGCTAAAGTTGTTATGGTATGCAAATGTCTTATTTATTCGGAAAAGCAGAGGCGGCCTCTTTCCTCTTAAATGGTAAACATTATGGAGTCTGATCATTTACAACGTGGCATGGTAGCAAATAGGGCGGAAATTGAACCCATTTAAATTATATAATTGATTATTTTGGAGCCATTGAAAACAGACCACCATTAAAAACATTCTAAAGCTTTTCTATTAAACCGACCAGTAATACCACTAATATGTAATATATACAGTATTATTATCTTGCATTTCACAGAGGCACAAACAGACACAGACAAGTCCGATTATGATTTTAGGGTAACTTTTTTTCCAGTGTTAACCAGCGTGAAACTATCTACTGATTTCTGTTTTTTTTTTAATACTCACTTAAATGATTTTGGTCTCGTATAGCTTTTACATAGTATTGGTATTATGTAATTGTTACTACAATAAAATATGTTTGTAAACGTGCATCATTTGGATCAACTTACATATTTTACTCGCGTGGAAATTCTGTACTTAATTTAAATATGTTGATGCATGAATCTTTTTTTAATACTGATTATTCCCTAAAATATAGACTCATGATTCATCAAAATCCATCTTTTTCTTAATCCCTAAAAAGTATACTAATCACCGACCTGATGATCGGTCATCATCTGCACCTTCTCCTCACGGATTCATGTCTTAAGTTAGATGCTTTATTTTATTATTCATAGGTCACTGTGTGGTTTAACAAACAAAAGACATTAATTTTAAACTGCTCAGGGACTGGACTGAAAATGAGAGGAAATTAGGAAAGTCTTGGGCAGAAAAATATGAAGAAATAAGGGATGGCTCAAGACTTTTGCAAAGTATCATACTTCATTAGTTCTTATACTTAAAATGGATACCCAAAGTGTCCCAGAATCCACAGAGCGCGGCAAATAAAACAATTGCACATAGTGTGTAAAACAGTTACAAAATAGTTGTAAATTCCATGCTAAACTTTAATGAGAAAAGATCTAGGAATTAAATTCCCATCCTCAGTTTATGGGGTACTGAGTTGTAATTGTTCAAAAATATGCATTAGAAAAGAACTCTAAAAATAGACTTAAATATTTGATGATTGCGGCACTCAGTCCCAGGCCTATGGTGGCCGAAAAGTGCAAAACAACAGAACAAAACCAAAAACAAAATAACTCCAAAAACAAAATAACTCCAAAAACAAAATAACAAATGTAAAAAAACAAAACAACAAAACTGGAAACAAAATAAATTCTAAAACAAAATAACAAAAATGGAAACAAAATAACAAATTCTAAAACAAAATAACAAAAATGGAAACAAAATAACAGGTTAAAAACTAAATAACAAATCCGAAAACAAAATAATAAAACTGAAAACAAAATAACCAATTTGAAATAAAAATAACAAAACTGAAAATAAAATAAAATATTAAAAACAAAATAACAAATCCGAAAACAAAATAATAAAACTGGAAACAAAATAACCAATTTGAAATAAAAATAACAAAACTGAAAATAAAATAAAATATTAAAAACAAAATAACAAATCCGAAAACAAAATAATAAAACTGGAAACAAAATAACCAATTTGAAATAAAAATAACAAAACTGAAAATAAAATAAAATATTAAAAACAAAATAACAAATCCGAAAACAAAATAATAAAACTGGAAACAAAATAACCAATTTGAAATAAAAATAACAAAACTGAAAATAAAATAAAATATTAAAAACAAAATAACAAATCCGAAAACAAAATAATAAAACTGGAAACAAAATAACCAATTTGAAATAAAAATAACAAAACTGAAAATAAAATAAAATATTAAAAACAAAATAACAAATCCGAAAACAAAATAATAAAACTGGAAACAAAATAACCAATTTGAAATAAAAATAACAAAACTGAAAATAAAATAAAATATTAAAAACAAAATAACAAATCCGAAAACAAAATAATAAAACTGGAAACAAAATAACCAATTTGAAATAAAAATAACAAAACTGAAAATAAAATAAAATATTAAAAACAAAATAACAAATCCGAAAACAAAATAATAAAACTGGAAACAAAATAACCAATTTGAAATAAAAATAACAAAACTGAAAATAAAATAAAATATTAAAAACAAAATAACAAATCCGAAAACAAAATAATAAAACTGGAAACAAAATAACCAATTTGAAATAAAAATAACAAAACTGAAAATAAAATAAAATATTAAAAACAAAATAACAAATCCGAAAACAAAATAATAAAACTGGAAACAAAATAACCAATTTGAAATAAAAATAACAAAACTGAAAATAAAATAAAATATTAAAAACAAAATAACAAATCCGAAAACAAAATAATAAAACTGGAAACAAAATAACCAATTTGAAATAAAAATAACAAAACTGAAAATAAAATAAAATATTAAAAACAAAATAACAAATCCGAAAACAAAATAATAAAACTGGAAACAAAATAACCAATTTAAAAACAAAATAACAAAACCAGAAACAAAACAACAAAACTTTTGTTTTGCACTTCCCAGCCACCGTACAGGCCTTATTAATTCACATGCACTGATCCTGTCCTTTCCTGACTTTTGGTACTGTATCTGTGAAAAATATCAGTTCCAGTGTACCTGTGATTGGTTCCACTTATTATCAGTACTTAACCGTGAATGTATAGTCTTGGTAACCATCATGGTACAGTAAGTCTTTTATTCAGTTTCAATAAAGCCATTCATAAAAGTTTCATTGAATTAACTCAATATTTTAAGTTCATATTCTTAATTAATATGTTCAGTATTTTAAGTGTTGCAACTATACTGATTCTGCAGTTCATAGAGTTCAACGACACAAAAAATAACATTCTTACAGTATTTTGGATTTCTTTTATTTGTATCTAGACAGCTATACCTTTTTCTTTTATTTATTTTTTTTTCTCAGTTAGTCATTTTGAATTAATGTTAATCAGTGTATTATGCATTGTACTGCAAATGCTCAGGTTTTTCTCCGATTATTGTTTCGAATTATATATTGCATTGATTCATCAATTACTGCATTTTAAATCAAATGAATCTTTGAAATCAAATCTTTGAAAAAACAAACACCATAAAAAAATATACCATGAGAAAGGCTCCCAGTCGCAAAAGTAATTCATATGTGGATCTGTATACTGTATTAGTTACAAGGAGATGATAGTAAAGATAATTTGTGACAACAAGGTTATTTCTTATTGTGAAGGTGTAGATAGAATGAGATGTCACTATCAAGTGCTATGTCTCAGTGGCTGTCGTGTTTTCTGTATATTTCTCATTCGGCATATCTCTCTCTCTCTCTCTCTCTCTCTCTCTGTTTGTACAAGCGAGAACGCGAGACAGCATGCATTAAGTATTCATTAGCTTAGAAGCTGGTCAAGTCCCGATGGATGTACATCAGACCGTATCCAAGACTAGTTCCGAATATTAATACAGTCATTTAGAATTTATTACACATTCATAGACTCCGCATGTCAGCCATAAATATTTGTTCATTGTTTTGTTTTTTGTTTTGTTTTTTTATGTATAATTGAGAAGAGACTGAGTCTCTCCCATATAATACCGCTTCAATGAATTCGCTGTACAGGAGTCAGGCTGTTGCGCAACCTCGAATTACGACAGGCTTTATCCCAAATCCATCAAACAGACCCGTGTCTCACCTTCAATCACTACTTTCCTCACAGCCCGGCAACCTTATGCCTCTGTAATAAGCTCTGATCCCACATAGGCTGCTCATTGTATCAGTAAACCCACGTTATTCTCGATTCTGTCGCTTTACGCTGCTGGGTTTTTGTTCCGCCGAATGTGAATGAAATACAGGTCTGTGTGTGTGTGTGTGTGTGCGTGTGTGTGTGTGTGCGTGTGTGTGTGCGCGTTTCGGTGGGATGGCATCATGCCGTCTGAGGGAACATGAGTCATCCTGGGCCTGAGCTACAAAGCGTGAACTTCCTTTCTTTGTGTAAAGATTCACTCCTGCCTCCACACACACACACACACATTCTCTACAGCGAGTCCATGGTGCTCGGGTTCGTTTAGGAAGCACTAGGATGCAGTGCGCAGGGACTGATAAGTGTGCGAGGCAGCTTAGTGTGCTGCTCTGTGTAGGTAGATGAAAACACTGTGCATTAAAGTCATTTACATAGAAATTACCAGGCGTTAATTCATTAACACGCAACGCTACAAATAGAGAGAGAGTGCTTTCCAGTATGGCTTTATTTAGAATAAAACCAGGATTCTTTTTTATTTATTTATATATTTTTTTCAAACCTGTTACTGAATACCAATTATGGCATTTCTTCAGCTTCTTCTCGGCCCACACATGCTGAGATTAAAAGCATTTTGCCCTTTTGGTTGTGAACAGGGCTTTCTTAGCTTTACATTGCATATTTTGACTCCATCCTTTTCTCTCTCTCTCTCTCTCTCTCTCTCTCTCTTTCTTTCTCTCACTCTCTAGCCGTGACGTGCACTGCCCCACCCCTCATCTCTAACGGACTGTTAGAGGGCAACGACTTTGAATGGGGCACAAGTGTGAGCTACAGCTGCTCTCCTGGCTATGAACTTTCCTTCCCTGCCATCCTCACCTGTGTGGGGAATGGCACCTGGAGCGGAGAGGTGCCCCAGTGCCTGCGTAAGTACTGACTCATTAGGGTGAAATTCCAGTTCTGTAACCGCGTGTAACAGTTTTGGTCCGTTTCACTTCTCGAGGCTGGAAAGGGTAAAAGACCTTGATAGCTAGAAACTCACGCAACCCATTATCTCTTAACCTCTTAAGACCCAAGCTTTAATTTGTATGCATTTTACATTTTTCTTATATATTTGGGAATAGGTATAAAATCTAAGCATTGTCTTTGAACAGGAAACTCAGTATGACACTCTCTTGTGTTCCTACCAATTAGTGTATTGTATTTATGCTACCATTAGATGATGTTATAAAATGTCTACTAATAAGCATAGCCGGTCTAATTTAGACAGAATGAAGTGTAAGGTGCAGCGAATCCCAAAATAATGTCTCCTTATGAGGATGCAGTGTCGCAGGATACATTTCACAGTTTGAACTTTTATATTGTCATTACATTAACAGCACCGCTAATGTTAAATAATCACATTAGGGTTGCGTTGTAGCCACACTTCACAGCCACAATCCAGCCTGTAATTGCTCCATCACAAACAGGGCTCCATCCACTGACCCCAACAGAACTGAGCGTCACAACAGATCTTGATCAACAGGCATCTAAGCGAACGGCCCCCAGAGATCAGCTTGCCGTATGACTCCTATTAGTTTTGGTAGATGGCAGAATGGGGTGACAAATAAGACAAGAGCCGACTGTGAAGGGTTATGAATGTCCCTGCTGAGCCGTAGGGATGATATGATAACAAGTGTCGGTTTCAGAACTTGAAAGAAAAAAAACGTAAAAGAGGCTTGTTTGTGAACGAGGAGGTTTCTGAAAATGGGGGGAAAAAAAGTTTTTCAACAGTAGTTCCACTGCAGATTTAGTTGCTGCTAAATCTGTTCCACTTTTATAGTGTCACACCGTGTGGCTTTATGACAAAACAGTACACTCATTATATTCGGCTTTTGGGATGTGATGAGAGTAAATATAAGTTTACGTCTTATTTAATCTTTATCCATTGCATAGCATACTGTATATCCTTCACTGTAAGGTCTCTAGACAATCCCTGTAACATGATTCTCTATACGAATAACTGAATTAAAAAGGAAGTTTCATTGTATTTGACACTTACATACTGTAATAGAAAACTAGGGTTGTGTGGTAGTTGTTGAAGCACTAGTTGTTTGTTTTTTACTTTCATTTCATGTTCAAGTATTGCAAATTTTTTGTTCAGTTAAATGTTATAACGTTGTAACTTCAATTGTCAATTGTTGTTGAAAAGTATGTATTTATACTATATATTTATACCATTATTATATTTATATATGTATATATTATTAAATTTATATATTTACTACTAAAATATTTATTTATATACAGTGCCTTGCAAAAGTATTCAAACCCCTTGAACGTTTCCACATTTTGTCCTGTTACAACGCCAAAAGTAAATGAATTTTATTGGGATTAAAGCGTAATAAAGCGACACAAAGTGGCGCATAATTGTGAAGTGGAAGGCAAATGATAAATGGTGTTTTAAAAAAATGGCGTGCATTTTTATTCAGTCTGGGAAAAAATGTGGGAAAAGTTCTAGGCGTGTGAATACTTTTGCAAGGCACTGTATATTTTTAAAATCAATGTCAGGTATAAAACAAAAATAACAATAATTGGATGGATCAAACATTTTGGAGAAGCAGTTCGGATTGGTTACAATTTTTGCTGTTGGTGTTTTCAGGGATAGGGCTTAGTGGTTAGCAATGTCGCCTTGCACCTCCAGGGTCCGAGTTTGATTCACGCATGGAGTTTGAATGTTCTCCCCATGTTGGGTGGGTTTCCTCTGGGTACTCTGGTTTCCTCCCACAGTTCAAAGACATGCAGATTAGGCTAACTGGCGTTCCCAAATTGCACGTAGTGTGTAAGTAAGTGTGCATTGGATTGGCACCCCATTTAGGGTGTACCCCGCCTCGTTCTCCAGGCTCCCTGTGATCGGATAAACGATCTAGAGGTTGAGTGAGTGAGTTTAGAGGGAATTTTTTTCCTCTACTATCCAAGTTTCACCCTGAATTCAGCCCATCCCAGTTGCTACCCATCACATACCCACTAGGATAAAACCAGGGAGGATGAAGATTAGCACATGTTTCCTTTAAGCCACGTGAAGCTAACAATCACGTTCTTTCGAAACACTAGTGTAAAAGACCAATCGAGAGCTATCCGCCCACTTCCACATGCATGAGTTCACATGCTCTTGATTGGCTAGTGTCACCATGATTAATATTGGAGAGAGTATACCACCCCTCCTACTCTTAGACTCCCGAGCTATGGATGGCTGCGGCATCATCAGGATTCGAAAATGCGATATCTCGACAATAGGGCTGATGATTTTTTACCGCGCCACTCAAAGAGGATTAAAGGAGCAGCTGGGATTGGTTCGATTTTAAATATGTTTAAAAGTTTTGAGTTGGTTTTCTGGTCTTTTCTCAATAAAGAGAAACAAGTCAGTTCTTGTTATTCAGATGTGCTGGATAGAAATTGGGGTGAAAAGCACAGGAGCATTCCATTAATTCCATTATTTGATGTCTAAAACATTTTAGTAAGACATCCCAGTATTAGCTTAAGGCAGTGGTGTGCAAAGTGGTCAGGCGTCTCATGCTGTTCTAAATCTGGTCTATCAGTAAAGAAAGGGAAGGGGTCAGTGCAAAACTGGGGTACTGCGCACACATAATTAAGGCCATCCTATATATTTGTCTTGTGGTACTCAGGCCCGTGGTGCTCTTTCTTCTTCAAATGACCAGAGTTAGGTGCACAAGCGTGCCTTTGCAGTTATTCTGTGCACTGATTTTTTTTTTTTTTTTGTCTTCAGTCCTTCTTTCTTCTCTTATTGTGTATCTTGGCAGCACATTTATAATTTAAGAAAAGTCAAGTATATAGTGCTGGGTCCTAGCCCTCCATACTGCACATCCATAATGAATCAGCCTGCCGGTGAATTAACCTCCAACCTTATTGTTTTTTTAACCCCAGAGATGTGTTCCTTGCTAGACAGAGACTGGGTCACAGGTAATGTTCACCCTGAGATACTTCAGGACCCTGACTCAACCCTTCAACACTCCTTCCCCTAAGTGATATGTGGATATAAAAAAAAAATGTTTCAGATATGGAATTAGAAAAGAATTGAAGTGAAATGTTGCCTGGTTCTCTTGTGGGCAAGGAAGCAACACTCTGCCTGTTTCTGTCTTTTATACTGTGGACAGAATCCTGTTTAACAGCCAAATCCAACAAAAGATCCAGTATCCAGTATGGTCTCCAAATACCAAACCCCTGATTTGGCCAACTGCAGTTTTCTTGTTTTCTTGTAGTTTGAGATTTCCTTCCCTTAAGTGCGCCCATGTTTCAATCTACTGTACTCATTACAGCAAAGTTCTGCGGGGATCCAGGAATACCAGCCCATGGCTTCAGAGAAGGCCGCAGCTTCATCTACCAGTCGGAGGTGTCATTCAGCTGCAGCGCCCCCTATATCCCAGTGGGCAGCACAACACGAATCTGCCAGGCTGATGGCACCTGGAGCGGCTTCCAGCCTCGCTGCATAGGTACTCTCTCTCTCTGACGCACATATGCACAAATGCAGCAATAATAAACAGTTTACATGATATATGGAAGTGCACTTGTTATATCTTACCATTTAATTATTTATTCAGCTGTTCATCAGTGTCTATTGAAAGCGATACAGGTCGCCGATGTTAAATGTGCTTTTAGTGGATACCTGCGTGCCTTATTATAAATCAAGGCAGACATCATGGTTAGATATTTTTCATTTCAAAAGCAAGTTTAAAACAACCTGATCTGATGAGGAATATCAGTGAGCAAGGTTGATGTGGGTGGATTTTGTTCAGTTCACTGTTTGGATTACACTTTATGTGTGAAACAGCAACAACATTTCATGGCTTGATATCGCTCTGCTGTATTTTTGCCTAGAATGGGAATGCATAATACAGTGGGACCAAAAAGTCTGAGCGGACTAGTGAAAATGCTTCTGTGTTGCATTATTATTATTTTCTGATTTAATACAACCGTTTTAACTACAATTTATATTATTGACAGCAACTTTGCTGAAAAGGAGATTATCTGAAATGTTTACACAGATACACAGTGTTTGTCGTGTCAGATTGTTGCTTTAATGAGTGTGTACTTGGCTCGAACTGACATGTACTCCACAAGTTTGTTTGATTTCATTCATCTTAGATCAAACCCATAGAAGTGTCGTCTGAACAGGCTTGAGGAAAATCTGCCTTCTGTTTTATTTAAACCCCACAGAATTTTGGTCTGACAACCTATAAGACCCTGGTACAACAAGATATCTGGTACAACAGAGCTTTAGTCCTATTGTCTGTCCAAGTCTCTCATCTTCACATCTGTACAGTCTGCTCAAATCCAGAGGATTCCAAAGCTTCATGATGCTAACACCACCATGTGTTTTTTTTTCATCTCATAGATCGCCGCCTAGCCAAGCTAAGTCCCTGCTGGACATTAGGTGTAACTGCAGCATTGCATTCTGAATGTCTGAAGTTTATCTGGACATTAATGACATATGGTGTCATACAGTGCCTTGCAAAAGTATTCACACCCCTTGAACTTTTTCCCCATTTTGTCACATTACAACCACAAATGTAATGTAAATGTACTTTATTGGGATTATATGTGATTGACCAATTCAGCAATAGGTTGAATACGAATGCACATCACTCTTTTCAGATTTTTATTTATTTTTATTTATTGTTTTCCTTCTACTTCACTTTTGCTGTTGGTCTGTCACATAAAATCTCAATAAAATACATTTATGTTTGGGGTTGTAACAAAATGACAAAATGTGGCTTCAAAGTTCAAAGGGAATGAATAATTTTGCATGATTGCTGATATGTCACAGGCTAAACATATTTAACTTCTTTTGATGTTTTTTTTTTTTTTTAGATGGTCCTTTAATGCTAAAACCATCAAAATCAGTCTTCTCATCGTAAACACTAGAGCATTACCGTTTCAGGTCACGGAGTGTCTAACGATAAACGCTTCCCACCTCACTGGTAGGCCAGGTTACTGCAATTCCACCATCCGAGCTGTGATTGTGTACTTGTTTCAGGAAAAAAAAAGAAATAACACTATTATGGGAAATTGTAATGGTATGTTTCTAAATTTGGTTCCGAATAGAACCCTTTTGATTATTTACCGCAAAATATATGTCCTTATCACCATTATCCAGGCGGGCAGAGAGTGCTGCATCAGCCTCGCGGTTTACACCATGACCGTCTGCCTGTGCTGTTTGTGTTGATAGTCGAGCTCCACTCAATGAACTCCATCAGAACAGGAAGCCGGTGCTGTGCTCTACTGACGCTCTCTCAGACCTGTCCAAGTCATTTCAGGCAGCCAGCTGTAAAGAAGCTGTGGATCTCACTCAGCGCAAGGATGAAGGCCAACCATATGTGTGTGTGTGTGTCAGACTGAATACTTTTGATACATCAGCACACACACACACACACATACACACACACACACACACACACACACACACAAAACAGCTCGGAGAGCATGAGCTAATTTAGCGATTTTAAAAGTGCCTACAGTTCTCTGGATAGGTGTGACATTTTTAGTCTGCTTTAGCCTTGAGCTTTGATTACACAGCGCACGAGGCTCAGCTGGAGCCTGCTTCAACAACCATGAAGCTGAATTATGCTATACTTGACTTGGTAAACAAAAACATTGCTTGGAATATAAAATCAATTGCCTCTTGTCTGCAGCAATTTAGGATTTTACTCAATGGAACAAATTGTAGCAATTACTGACACTTAAAACATTTGCACAAATAACCGCTTATTGCTTTTCATTTCAACCTTTTTTGCTTAAGCACTTTATGCTAATCAAAGGGAAAGTAGGTGCGGAAGATGATTCAAGCCTTCTTAGAAGTAATTCACACTTTAACATGGAGTGTTTCTTCTCAAACACCGCACGCCAGTAAGTCCGAATTAGTCGCTTGTGGGTTTTTTATTTGTTTGTTTGTTTTTTTACTTACTTACATGAGGTCATAAATTTGGAAAGTTTTGTTTTTTCATTTTTTTTTATTCACCAAGTTTAAGAATGAGTGCAACAATATTCTCCCACCCCCAAAAAAAAGAAAATTAAAAATCAATGCTCCTCTACTGCCACAGCAGGCCAGGTCCAGCGCTGCCCCAAAGCGCCTCCATGCTTTATTGATCAGGTTATTGTTGAGAAGAACAATATGATTCCTTTTAGTGGCTTTAGACGGAGCGAGCAATTGGTTGATGAGAGGAAACAAGTTTAGATATGAAATGTGGAGCCTTAGCTGGGAGAAGTTAAAAAAAATAATAATTAAAAAAAACTTCAGCGCTGCAGGAGCTGTCAGACTCGCCCCTCCGCAATCACGAATGTAGGATATGAAAATAAATACAATGTAGGGGGGTCTCTAATGAATTATTTAACCTTTTAAGCAGATATGACTCATATTTTAAAACAGAATGTTTCATTTGCAAGATTATTAGCTGGGAAATCAATTTCCTCTGTTGATTTTTTTAGACGCCAGGTTAACTGTTTAATACATAACAAATACTCTGTTGATTCCACTATTACAAAACTGCTATAATAGTAGATATTAAGCAAGGGTTAGACAGATTATGCAGTTATATACTGTAATATCTTAAACGTTAACATTGCATGCAGTAGCTGGGTAATATGAAGGTGTGGCAACCCCACCAAAGACGGGGCTCGAAAAACCTGCTCTTCTGAATTGAAAATGAACAATCTAGAGCTTTAGCTGCCTGAGCCACCACTCCCGCGGCTTGCGTCTAATGTATTCTTGTAAAAATTGTTTCTCCTTGAAGGTAACTCGTGCACACAACTTTGGTTTCATCCAAACTCTGTCAAGAAGCTTTTTATAATGAAACTTGCCTTTTAGCACACCTGGTGATGTTTCCTTAGTCATCTTATTATCCACGTTAAACATGCCATTATCACACACAACTGGGTAACCACGCTGCGATTATGGGAAGCCATAAGGATCAAACTTGGTCATATGATTAATTTGCATAAAGAAAAATGAGACTGCGTTAACATTGCGGCATTCGGCAGACACCCTTATCCGAAGAACACATCCTGTGTCAACCCCTATATTTCTGGTGCTAAGTTAAACTACAATCATTCCAGCTAGCTGATTAGTGAGGCATAACAAGATTCAGAGGCATGCAGTTCCTCAAATGACCACCATGTCATTCAACATAATGCATAATTGTATTGCTCAATATAAACATGAATTGAGTTAAATAACAACTCACCTTGTACACTTGTCCTCATTGGGAAATTTAGCTATGGAGACCAAAGCTGTTTTTTAGACCATGCTGGCTCTATAGGGATTGACTCACGTTTTTGAGACCCCTTGTGGTCATCCTGAGAACTGCATGTCTCAGGAACTTCCGCGTTGGACTCATTTCTAAGCAAACATTTAGGATTTAATGTTCTGATTAAAATTTTCTGAGAAAGCAGTTTGTAGGCAAAATTGCATTTTAAAAGTATGAACTGTAGCAAATACTCAAATTGGCATCCTCTCACTTTGTGTATATGCTGAATACAAGAATGTTGAACGTTTCTTAAAATATCAGCATTAACGCTGTTACAGTTCAAAGGTTTAGTTGTGCAGGGTCTTTTCCAATAGACTACTGACTTCAGCTCAAATCAGCTCAAAGGAAAATGTTGTAGATCCATTTCTATTCCGTCTGTATCTATTGCTATCTTGAGACTAAAATAATAATAATAATGTCAAATTTGAAAATGTATTCAGACTTGTGGTCCACTCTGTGTATGTATGTATATATATATATGGCAGTGTCTTATTAGTAATAGCAGTGGGATTCAGTCTCATGTACGTGTAAAGGCTAAGGGCATTTTCATCAGCCATATTTCATGATGCATAATTAACAAAGGCACTTCCTGTTCCCTCAAGAACGACAATTATCTAATTATAACTCACTTGCTTATATTCCCCTAAAGATGGCGTTCTCCTGACATCGATAAATGCATCGATAATTGTTTTTATTGAGTAAGTAATTGAATAATCGGTCTGAGCGTCACTGAAGTGAGCTGAACGGCCAACAGGGGTCTGATTCAGAAGTTAAGCTAAATATTTGGTTATAGCCTCGAGTGGCTTACAATAATAGACTATGTGGCCACACGGAGCATCTAATTAGTCATATACCTAATCATGATCACGCTTTGTCAGTTCTCCAGGGAGCTGCAGAGCGCTTCGTAGTGTCCTATATTAACCTCTCGTTACATGATGATGTCATTTAAAACAAGGAAAGGATGGGATATTTTAACATTCTTGGAAAAAAATAATAAAAAATGATGGCACGCGTGCACAACTCTGAAAAACTAGAGCACAGCCGGGACAGACTGGACAGACTGTATGCTCATACTGTCACCTTTTCTCATCACTCTGCTGTTAAAACTGACAGATTTCTCTCTCATGCTATCAGGAAAAGTATGAGAAGTAGGTCACCGTGTGTGTGAGTGTGAAATAATTTGTGTGGCTGGCATGCACACACCGCCTTTATACATAGATCTTTACCAACACTCTCTCCTTGCTGCAGTCAAATCCAGTGTTGCTGTCTCCCTTTGCGTACATATCACAGGTCTGATTTTGTAACAGGAAAGGTTTTTTTTTTTTTTCTTTTTTTTGCTAGAAGGTATAAGCAGTCCCATTGCGTAAGGTTTCCACGCTGTCCTGGCATTTGCACGCCTGCATTAAATCTTTGGTTTCTGCGTTAGCTCATGGATGTGATCCACATCCCAATTACTGAGCAGCGCAGCTGGCTTTGAGACCACCCCCCCCACCACTGCAGCAACATTGCCCCCTGCTGGCTCTCCCCTCGCTATCCAATTTTTCTGAAATAAATAAATAAATAAATAAATAAATAAAAAATCACAGTTCCTGTAGCACACACTTAAACACTGTCTCCATAACCATCACAATAAGCCAGACCCTAGCAATGGAGGAAAAACACCAGGGAGGGTGCAGTGCTGCATGCTTATGAGGACTATCTCTCGTTATGCAGCAATGATATTTCTCGAGCTCAAAGGGAGGGGAAGTGACTTATGGAATCTTGATTTCTCCCTCTCTTTCATTCTCTCTCTCTCTCTCCTTATTTGTCTTTCTATCTTATTTTATTTGTTCCCAGAACCAACCCGTACCACCTGTGAGAATCCAGGGACGCCACGCTACGGATCCATGAACAGGACTTTTGGCTTCAAGGTAAAAAGCATTGAAATGACTCCTGCGGATCCGCTTGCACTCACTGAAAGTGAATTCCTCAGCCTTGATTGGTTTTCCGTGCATGAGGCCTGTTTGACCATGATTACGGCGATTTATTTGCACCCAATCTACTTTAAGGCTTTGTGTTCACATGACCCGGAGTCAGAAGGCTTTGTGTGCGCATGTGCTTGGTGGCCGGGTGTCCTACAGTGCAAGCACAGCAGGACACACACAAGCCTTACTTCATTTCATGTCCTTAATGAGCAGAGAAATGGATTTGCTGGGAAAATGTTTGTGTTTACTAATAAAGCGGGCAATTATGAAGTAGAATTAAAAATAAATAAATAAATAAACAAAAATTAGAGGATCAAAGATAAATGTGAAGTTTTCAAGGGCCGCCCATACTTCCAGTTCAAATGCAAATGAGCATAGACTAAGAATAAGACTGTGTGGCAATCAAAGGACAGAAATAAAAAAAGAAAGAAAGAAATACGTATTCCTTATATAAATGAGTGGAAATAAGAGAGACTGTACGTATATAAAGGCAAGATTTTTTTTTTTCCCCGGAGATGCACCAACATTAAGAATTCAACCCCTTATTGTAATGCAGGGGCCAAGGCATGGTGAGGCTTGAGAGGACAGCGAAATATCAGGCTTTTCCTGCCTCATAAATCATCTCACTGGATCTACTGACGCCCTCTCACTAGACGGCGCGTAATGATATTGGAGTGCAGGAGATATTGTACCTTTCAGATAAGCAGCATTGCCTATGGCGCATCAGCCAGGTTCATCGCCAGGAAGAACGTGTTAATCAATTAATGTGCTGAGCCCATGTGTCACTCTGACACATGTTAATATTTCACTCACCCGACTCTGTCAGTCTAGTTAATGTCAGAGCTGCGGTATGCGCTCCACAAGCGTAACAGGAAGCACCAACGTAAACGATCGCATTGGGTAAATGTGTTTTACAGTACACGGAGCCTGTGGACAAGTCAGTAACCCGGGTGCCCGAGACAAGCCGATTCCGCGTCCTGTTAGAATTTTATTAAGTAAATTTATCATTCTGAATATGTTCTCCTATAATTATACATTCTTCTGAATCTTACAGACTGACCAAACTGAGTGAGTTAACAGTAGATAAATAAGAAATAATCAATTATAATAAATGAAAGACAACTTTTCCAGAATCTTGAACATGCAACACAATGACATGTCGCACAACACTGCATGATAACCTATGAGTTAGCTGTTATATCAAGAAATAACCCATTCAAATTTATTTACATAGGGGTTTTAACAAAGGTCACTGTTGCGAAGCAACTTTACAGAATCGAAAGAAAATTAGGGAAACGTGTGAGAAAATATGTGTAAATTAGAATTATTACAAGTTAAGGGCGCAGGGGGCAAGGAAAAACTTCCTGAGATGGACCAGACAGGGAACACATCCTCATTTGGGTGACATTCTATCCATCTAATCCAACTAGGGAACGAGGAGGCCAATGGGAATCATTGTATTTATTCCCATTTTTGCAACTGTGGTTTGGACCTCCAGTCAACACCCATACACACACTGCGGGCGATTTGGAAATGCCGATCAGCCTAATCTGAATGTCTTTGGACTGTGGGAGGAAACCGGAAATCCCAGAGGAAACCCACCAAGCATGCAAAGTCCATGAGAGGATCATAGGGGAGGTATTAGCCAAAATGATTGTCAGTGCAACAATCTGAAACATGATATGCTAGCCTATATTAAAAACTTAAGAAGATAAAGACCGTGTCTATAAACTCCCCCGTGTTCCGATCAAACCATTCTGATTGGCGAGACCAAACGCATGCGCGAAATACTGACCAATCACGGCGCGTTCAAGTTCTCCATGCGCAGATTGTGGATGTGGTCCGAATGCAGGTAGGTTAAAAAAACAGCAAAAACTACAGGAATTTATGTAATTACATTAGAATAGCTACTACGTTTTAGCCTAGTAAATAACGATTCCTGGCAGTTAAACAAGGGTCGTGACAAATACACTGAAGCGCCCATTTGTCATGTTGGGCTAGCTAATGAATTTATCACTTATCCTACAGTATTAGAGCCGAACACGTCTTTGTATTACTGTGTTCCTGTAGTAGATTCAGTAAGATAACAATATCTTATTCAATAAGGAGATAACAAGAACAAACCTACTGATCTACAGAAATAGGATGGCAGGTGAAGACATAGTCCAAAAAAAAGTGTTCCAGCTCTCTCCAGCACTTGTAGATTCCTCTATATCTCTAAAAGCCTGTCAAAGATTGAGATACAGTATATATCCAAGAATTACAAAATAAGGAGGAAACACGTGATGGTCTTCGACTGCTCCTGACTGGTAGCAGTACAGTAGCAGTCTTAATGTGGGAGCCCCCTAGTGCCGGGTGTGAATTGGATACAACTAAATTAGGGAGAAAAATCGGGAAAGGGGAAGAATTGCGAAATCAATAAATATTCCAAGTGCATCTTTCAAAGCTTCTTTTCAAGAGGTCTTTTTAACTGCTCACTTGAGTGTGTACGGTGTTGCTTTCATGCTGCAGGTTGGAAGCATGGTGGCCTTCCAGTGCCAGCCTGGACACTTGCTTCAGGGCTCCACCACTCGTCTGTGCCAGGCTGATCTCACCTGGAGCGGCACCCAGCCAGAATGCATCCGTACGTTTCCCCCCAGTCAACATTTGTAATCGACTTGTGATAATTTTTTTTAAAAACTGTATGTAAGTATGTTGAAAGGACATTTTTTGACTATTAAAAAAAAATATATATATATATATATATATATATATATATATATATATATATATATATATATATATATATATATAT
>JAAGKR010001529.1:0-38030 GCA_011419295.1 Clarias macrocephalus | reverse complement strand
ATATATATATATATATATATATATATATATATATATATATATATATATATATATATATAGGTGTTTCACAAACTCAGAAGAAAGTGTCTCAGCAGGTTTAGGTATTATTTGTGTTCTGTGATTGTGAGCTCCTGTTTCTCCAGCAGCAGGGTTTACATAAGAGTTAGTCATTTATCCTCCGATAAAAAATAAATAAATAAATAAAAAAGGGCTTGGCTTCTGCAGAGTAAAAAAGCATCATTATATTTTGCTCCCTGGTACTCACAGAAGCAGCAACAGGAAACTGAGTTGAAAAATGTTCTGCGTTTTGAGAGGACAGTGGGTGTCCTGGGTTATGTGCGGTTATGTAAGAAATCTGTCCTTTAAACCCAGGCTTTCGGGATAATACAGTCCTTATTCCGGACGTAAAATTGATTTTAAAAGGCATATTGCTTATTAAGCCGGAGCAATAAAATGGAACAGAAGTAAAGAACGTTATTTGCTTGGTAGGCATTTTTTCAGTTTGTAAAGTAGTCTAGAAAACGCTGACTGAGTAGTTAGTTCTAGTGATACAAGATTTTGGCCGCTGTTGCTTGTTTGATTTGCCTTCACCTGCGGATTAAAGCCTTCTTTGGGTTAAAGGTCTGATTTATACAGCATCGATGCATGGTGAGATTGATCTCCTCGGATTTTGCATAATTTCCAAATTATTTGTCTTTAAGGTTAGCGTACAGTGATTTCACCAATATAAAGCCGTCCATGAATATTAATTCTCAGTACAAGGAACAGATCAAGATTAGCATACTGTTCCGTCATCAAACGCCACAGGATTTGGTCAGATAGCCGAGCTGTGACCTTGCAGATTTAGGGAGCCTTCACTCAGAACTCCTCATGAGTACAAGCCCCAAAATGAGCAGCATTAAAACAGCTTGGAGTGACTGTGTTGGAGAAAGGAAACAGCTGCCTCCCAATTTTGTAAGACAGATTGCCATTCAGCCCAACCATTTCAGAAGCTAATTACATTTTGTTTCATATGTGACTCCCCCAGTGCACTGTCATTGTTTTGCAAAATTGGGAGATTGAGCAATGGGATAGCTGTAGGGGGAAAACCAAGTTTGCGGCACTTTAATTGTATATGATTAACTTGTCCTGTGATTAAATAGCCTTTGTATGTTTTGGAGTAATCATAGCATTTTTTGTGTTTTAGAATAATCATAATTTATTTTTATTCTCGCGCACTGTAATTTTGCTTATCCAGTGTGTCTGACTACATCCAAAACAAGCCATATCTCATAATCAGCATTATTTCCACTCCCTAGTTTAGCCTTACTGCTTAATCGCTGCCCTTTGGGAGAAACAATAGTCAAATATTTTCCAAAATAATTTCTAGTTTTATAGCACCTATTTAACCCTGCTACGGGTTATCATTATTGTATAATTGACTGGGCCGGTACGGAATGTTTGAATGGATTACTGTCTAGTTACTGAAAGTAATTAGGTGTTTATTTCACAGCCGTACTGGTATATTAATCAGTGAAGAGTATCAAAGTGTTGAGGCAAATCTGGGTTACTTTTGATCATAGTGGAGTAGTGCTTGAGCTCCTCTGCTGAGTGACTGCATGTTGGCTGGTGCTTGATCTGCCAGTAAAGGTGTGCTTCATTCCTGTGGTGCATGCCAGTATACATCAAGGGCTGACAGCAGTGTCTACAGCTAAAGGAATGGGTGATGGACTGAGATAGGAAAAGAGGGATGACTGGCAATGATCTTTCTTGTTTTAACCGGTATTGAGGGAGGAGATAGGATATTGCAAAAGTGCATTACCTGAACTCGAAATCAAGAACAGGATGTCTTTCTTTCCTTCTTTCTTCCATTAGCCCATAGTTGTAAGCAGCCAGAGAGCCCACCCCATGTGGAAGTAGTGGGGATGGACCTTCCTGGCTACGGATACACTCTCATCTACACCTGTCAGAGTGGTTTCTTCATGTCTGGAGGTTCAGAGCATCGAGTCTGCAGGTCTGATGGCACATGGACAGGGAAGATGCCAATGTGTCGAGGTACAATGTTTTTTTTTTTTTTTACCATTAGAGCTGAAATGAAATTTGGCCACATTAAAGATGTTGGAACACAACAGATATTAGGTTTTTGAATGTTAAAACCACTTTGGTAAAATGACGTTGACCACATGACATTGCGAGACATAATTACCCTAATCCATCCATCCATCTAGGAACCTTTGTAGTCCAATTAGGGACTGTTGGAGGCGAATGGTGATTACCATTGTATTTATTCCCATTTTTTACAACCATGGTAGGATTTCCGGTCCACAATCACACATCTCTGGCAATTTGGGAACACCAATTAGCCTAATGTGCAAATCTGTGGACTGTGGGAGGAAACCATATAATCCGAAGGAAACCCACCAAGCATGGGGAGAACATGCAAACTCCATGTGCATGAGGCGAGAATCCAACCCAAACCCTGGAGGTGCCAGGTCTCTGGTCATGCATCAAACCTGGGTTCTAGCAGCGAGAACAATTAATGGAAGCCCCTGATCCACCAGTGATCCTGCTAAAGATGGTAGTAAATGCAGTATGACCATTATGACCACCTGCCTAATATTGAGTAGGTCCCCCTTTTGCTGCTAAAACAGCCCTGATACTTCAATGCATGGACTCCACTAGACCTCTAAAGGTTTGCTGTGGTATCTGGCAACCATACGTCAATAGCAATTTGCTTGTTGGAGCCTCCATGGATCAGACTGGTCTTTTCAGCACACCCCACAGATGCTCGATTGGAGAATTTGGAAGCCATGTCAGCACCTCAAACTCATAGTGTTGACATGGTTTTATGTTCCTCAAACCATTCTTGAACCATTTTTGCAGTGTGACAGTGTGCATTATCGTGCTGAAAGAAGCGACCGCTCTCAGGGAATACTTGTTCATTGAAGGGGTATACTCGGTCAGCAACATTGTTTAGGTAGGTGGTACGTGACATAACATAATATCCACACAAATGGAAGGACCCAAGGTTTCCCAGCAGAACATTGCCTAAGGCATCACCTGCTGGCCTGTCTTCTTTCCATAGTACATCCTGGTGCCATCGTTTCCCCAGGTAAGTGATGCACACATACATGGCGCTGGCCATGTATGTGTGCATCACTCAATCCATTGCGACATAGTCCAGTTTCAATGTGCCCTTTTGTTGGCACTTTTAGCAATGGACACCGTTTAGGTTGTGCAACATGACAAAACAGTGTGTTCTGACACCTTTCCATCAGAACCAGCATTAACTTTTTCAGCAATTTGTGCTACTCTTCAATTGTTTTGGACTACACAGACCAGCCTTTGCTCCCCATGTGCATCAATGAGCCTTGGGCACCCATGACCCTGTCATCGGTTCATTGGTTTTCCTTCCTTGGACTAATTTTGCCAGGTCCTGACCACTGCTGACCGGGAACATTCCACAAGATCTGCAGTTTTGGAATTGTTCTGACCCAGTCGTCTTGTCAAAGTCACTCAAATTCCTATATTTGCCCAATTTTCCAGTTTTTTAACTGCAATTTACCAAAACATTAAATTGGGAAGCAGCCAAAATGAAATAAATCGCATTGTCAGCATGAGTATAGCAGGGATGTAAAGGTACGTGCTGCTTAATGTCAGAGATCCGTTCTCTGAAACTGGAACATCATTTATTCGTTCAAAGTCTTTTTATCAAAGTAATTGATAAAAACTTTCAAAATCAACATTGGATCCATGTTGCATTTTAGGCAACAATATCAAAATCTAATTACATTCATGTATCCTAATTACATCATACAGCTTTAGTGTTTGTCCTGCGTATTCACTTGTGTTATGCGTTTAGCAATAGACAGTTTTCACAAAGTAGCTCTACAGAAATATGCATGTAGATTTAGATCCTTTATGAGCAAACCGGCATCAGCAACAAGGACAAACTCCCCGAGACATCATGAAGAAGACCAACCCCCCACCCCCCCCCCCCTCCCATCCTCTCTCTGAGGGACACCGCTTACCGCTTAGCGGGATTATAAATCATTACAGTATACAAGGTCCTGGTTCATGCAACATTGTGATGAGTTTCAAAACCTATTTTCTTTCCTTCAACTACACACATTTTCTGCACTGATGCACTCTCGAATATTTGCCGCATTTCATGCTCCTGTCGTCTTTAAAAGGTTTGGGTCTTTTTTTCAAGGGGGAAAAAATTTCTTGAAAGGTCATCAGCTAAATCTGGTTGCAATGGGATATTCTTATTTGGATAACGGAAAGGTGTAAATGAATTGCAGTCACTCAGTGTTACACGAACTTGGTTCATTTCGATTTTCACACACATCTACTGTACCAATGCGTGGCTGAGGCCCTTTTGATCCTCCTGTGTAATCAGTTTACAGACTTTGCAGATGCAGTTTGAGACGTTTGCCCTCGCACATGCACAGCCCATTAAAGTAAACATTTGTATTATGTGTGGGGAAAGAAAAAATGAGGTGTGATAAGAATGGTGCCTGCAGCGTGCTGTGATTTTCTCCCAGTGCCTCCATGGCACCCTGCCTCTACTGCTGTGTGGGCACACAGCTGCACACTGCAGGTTTCCTCATAATTACTGCACACAAACAGATGTGAAAGGCAGCCAAAATAAAAGATTCAGTTCATGGTGTCCCACCCAGTCCTGCGCGAGGACCGTTTATTATTTATCACCCTCTTCTTCTGCGTTTTTTTTGTCTTTCTTTTTTTGTATGCTTCTTTCAAAGAAAGGGAATTTTTTTTGTTGTTGCATGTTTGTAGTAGTGCTTGATGCAGTGTCAGTGTCACATACTGTGGCTTCTGCGTTTATGTGATAAGTTTTTATTTTGCAAGACGCAGAGATAGGAGAGCAGTCTTTGCTAGATGCTACAGCCTATATGGTGCAAATCACAGGTTCTTGGAGTTCTGCCAGTATGAATGCTACTATCTGTGTGTTAGCATTTTGATGTAAAACGTTCTGTTTTTTTTTTTTTTTTTTAATGCTCTACTAATTTACATTTATTTATGCATATTCTAGCTGGTTCCAAACTTTCAGAGAAGCCTGTTAAGCCGGTCCCGGGTACACCGAGTCCCAAACTGAATGGTATGTATGTAATAAAGTGAGATAAAAGCTTAAAATGAAAACATTTTGTCCAGCATTACATTTCGAAGGCCGTGCATGTTAAACAGTAAAGTAACAGCGTAATATTGCAGTTCTTCTGCTGTCCAGCGCAGCAGTAGCTCAAACTCCTAGCTGTCCTTGATGTATTCTAGAAAGACGTCCTCTTGAGGAAGAAGCGACTAATAAGTAGGACAGTGGTTCCACTCAGTTTGATATTAAAGTGGACCGGCAGTCGGGCCACTCACAAACTCTTCTTGAGCCGTGTGATAATCCTCCTCCTGTTCTTTTCGTTTTTTCTTTTTTTTTTTGCCTGACCTTCATCGGGCACAGCAAGGATCTAACACTTATGTGCTCGGTGAGCCAAGAAAGAAAGAAAACCATGCAGCTGATCATTTGCAAAGTTTTGGTCTGTATGATGCAGCTGTTCTCTCGGTCTGTATGATGCAGCTGTTCTCAAGTGCTCTGGGATCAGGGCCCATTTATATGGTATGAGAAGTAATCAAGGATCCTTTTTGATTTGTGTCTTAATGAATAAAGTGTTATTAAAATGACGATTCTAATTTAACACTCTTTTTAAGTAGTTTAAGCACGATAATTCTATCCATTATGGATTTACAGGATGTCAAGAAATTTTAACACTTTTTGTTGTTGTTTTTTTAGGTTTTGTCACAGTTTGATCAATATTATTGCCCAAGACCAAGTAAAATCATAAAAGCAAAAAGAAAAGAAAAAAGAATTTTGCTTAGACATTGTTCCTTCTGTGCAAAAATCTTGAGAAAGTAGCCAGTTTGACAAACAGTGTTGATTTGCTAGCAGGGTGAATACATGTGATGCTTTGATCCAGTTGTAGGAGCTACTGTACTGTACATGCTAGATACTGTATATGAACTAGACATAAGCATTATGTTTTAGTTTCAGTTTATAATCTGTTATTGACTGTAACACAAAATATCCACAACAACTTGGCCGCAGTATTAATAAAGAGATACTGTAGCTTCTTGTTGAGTTACATGCAAACCTGTACTTGCAACCTGTACTGCAATCTTTGAGCAAGAACAGTCAAAGCAAAAGTATGAGATGAGCAAGGGCGTGGCCATGTGGAAATCAGGTCTTCCACCTCTAAGAACGACTGTGGGGTTGATTGTTGGGAAAAAAATTCCTCTAATTTTGTACCACAATGCAATTAGTAAAATCATTCATAGTACTGTGACTGTGTATTTTGTTTCCATTTTGTTTAAAATCATTACGAATAATATAAACCTAGTCTGTACATGAAATAGTTTAGCCTTGACTCCTAAGTCATCAGGTCCCTAGCCTAGATAAGAAAAAATGCAGGGAAGAAGAAGAGGAGAAAGGGGCAAAAGATATAGCTATGCACCTGTGCTATCTGAATAAAACATTAGAGCGAAGTTAGAGCAAAGGGTTTTTTTTTTTTTTTTTTGAGGGGCGCTGAAGGGAAGGTCGCCCAGGGCACCGTATTACCACACTATGACTGTCACTCACTTCAGGGGACTGTTTAAACTTGATAAAGCTTTTGATGTTTTCTGATTGGATTAGCTTTAGATTCATACAATACAATAAAGCAATTTCTAGTCTCTCTCTTTCTCAATTCACTAGATATTTAATCATAATTCTTCAATCTCTTATACTGTATCTATTCTTTTTTTTTCATTGTTTTTTTATTTAATCTTTAATGCCAGTTTGTGCATTATTAAGCTTTTATACAATATACAGACATTTATTTACACACCTACAGTTTTTCCTCTGAGACTTTATTCACTTTCGATCTGTTTGTATGCACAGCTGCATGAACTGCTTTATTTTTGTTAAAGCTTAATGACTAATCCTCACTCCTTGTTTGTTTGTTCTCTCAGTCCCAGATGATGTATTTGCTCCGAACTACATATGGAAGGGCTCGTATAACTACAAGGGAAGAAAACAACCAATGACTCTAAGCATCACAAGCTTTAATACAACCAATGGTAGAGTTAATGTCACGTTAACTAGTAGCAACATGGAGCTCCTGCTTTCAGGTTGGTTCATCTGCATGATTATACGTTTATTACTCCAAAACATACCCTTTGCAGCAGTATCTCGGCATACGAATTTAATCCGTTACAGAGGTGGGTTTGTATTGCGAAACGCAGTTTCCTATAGGAAATACAGTGGAACCTTGGATTACGAGCATAATTTGTTCCGGAAGCGGGCTCGTATTCCAAAAACACTCGTAAACCAAATAGAATTTTCCCATAAGAAATAATAAAAAGTCAAATTATTCATTCCACAGCCCAAAACAATAAATACATAAAAATAATTAATACAATATATAAAGTACAAATAAAACAAATTACACTGCACTTAACATTTAAAAAAAGTAAAAATAAATCCAGACAGTTAAGTGTTTCCGTTCGTGCGCGCAGGCACCGTGTATTTGTATGTGTGTGTGTGGAATTAGCCCCCCGTCTTAAACAGTAAAACTTCTCCTCCCTCCCACACCTCACTTTTTAAGTTTCACAGCTAACATACACAATGCAAACACTGTTTTTTAACGGGAAAAAAAAGAAATCTCTCTAATGACACTCGCGTGAGCATACTAACGCAATCACTGCTGTAAAGTAAAAAATAACAAATGAACCAGAACCTTACCTTTGAAAAGAATCGCGACAGAGCTGAGTTTTCTGTGTAAATAAAGCGTGTGTGTGTCGGTGTCAAATTACGCACACACACACATAAAGTACACATGAGTAAAGTGTGTGTGTGTGTCGGTGTGTGTGGGGCACAGTGTCAAATTACGCGCGCGCACACAGAAGGGAGAGGGAGATGTTGATTATACCAGTAAGAGACGAGCACTAACACGCAGCAGGGGAGACGATTACCCATAATTCTGCAGCGCAAGACAGAGAAAAATCATTGGCTCAGTTGTGATCACTTGCCGCTCTGTGTCAAAATAAGAGTCGCATGCGTGATACATGATACTCGGCACTCGTAAACTAATACTTGCTCGGTTTCCAATTCAAAATTTATTAAAAATCTTTGCTCGGTTTGCAGAACATTCGTAAACCACGTTGCAATCCGAGGTTCCACTGTAATGTAAATGCAGATAATTCGTTCCAGCCACCCAAAGATATTCCCAATTTTTCACACTATAATCATATTCTTTTTGCATATAAATACTATTAAACATTTAGTAAAAAAATATATGAAATAAATAGATATTACATCTCACTTAACCTTAATTTATGATTCCTCTTGGCACCGGCTGCTTTAAAAATGAAAGTGAAAGCGGCTCTGTTTTCTTCTTTACCGCCCTTGAAGTTTCTTGGGGCCCGTGGTGCTACGACTTCATTAAATCTTGCACAAAATGCAAAAAAACACAAAAAAATATGTAAACTTGCTTGGAATGGCTTGGCTTCTGGACGTACGTGCAACTTATCTGGCATTCGGGCTTTTGTATGCCGAGGTACCACTGTATTGTCATTTCTAATTATTGAAAAAATAGATAAATAAAAAGCTCTAAGTAAACAAACAGAACTCCAGAAGAATGGTTGTCACCCTTCAATAGAGAGTGTGTAATGAAACAATGCATACAGTGATTCAACATTTCCATTCCAGCAACTTGAGAAAGAACAATCATTCTCAAACATACTCCATTTTTAAATTATCGTTTATATTCTCAGAAACAAGTGTGACCAAATTATTGACGCCTTTAATGAATAATACAGAAAAAAGCAAACAAATTGTTATCCTTGAAAAAAAATAATAATAATATTACAGACTTTCAGGCTTTCATATGTGTTTGGCCTCGACTTTTTTTTTTTTTTTACTGTCCTGGAATGCACGCACTGGTTCTTTGAAATGTTAAATTCCTTTGTCATTCATCACCATGGGAAAATATAAAGAGCTTTCAACAGACAAGTTTCTGATGGTTGCTTACCAGCAAATGGAAGTGAATCTAAAATGCACAAGTAGTTGAAAGTACAGTTAAGAGCAGCATTCGGAATTCTAAAACAGCTTGTTTTTCTACAAGTGTTTTCCAGCCTTGATGGAAAAAAAAAGCTAAAGCTCAGTGGGTCTCATTCTCTACAAAGTAAGGCGTGATCACATACAGAGGGTGTCTGTAATTTAGTAACAACTGTTTAGCTGGAATATGTTTAGTTTTGCTCATGTAATATGAGGTTCTAATATTTCTGAAGTCGTCTCTATAGCGATATTCTTACTGAGCCCCTAAAGGGACATGGGTGGAAAAAAAATTAACATTGGAAGGAAAAAAAAATTCCACCTTGAAAAAAAAATGAGGCAAAAAAATAAAAAAATTTATTACAGGATATGGGTGAATTTAAGCTAGGAAAAAAAACTGTTTGCAAGATCTCGCAAACATTTCTCAAGATCTCGCAAAAGTTCGGTGGGGAGGGACTAATACTCAGATTAGAGTTACCCGCGCGTTGTTAAACAGGCATGGAGAGAATTACAGATTAGAATTCTGAGTAGCAGAGTTTTACTTTCAGCTTGAACTAAAATATAAAGACATTCAGTTTGTACTCGGAGCTTGCCCTTTCCGTATTTTGGCGCTGGAATTATGAGTCACATGGCCTCGATTTTTTTTCCTCCTAAGTCCCATTTTTTTTCTTCTCTATTTTTTTCCTCGCATCTCTTTTTTTTCTTCCCCAGATCTCTCCAGATCTATCTTTTCCTTTAACGATTTTCCCCCCTCATTCATGTCCCTTTAGCGGCTCCGTAATATTCAGATGTTTTAGACTACAATTATAATTATAATAGTAATAGTTCGTAGTAATACTGTACACGCAGTTGTCAGTCAGTAACATGTCGAATTCAAATAATGTCCGACTGCCCTGTTTTTAGCTCTTTTTTGTCTACTTCATCTGTTTTGCATAAAGCATGGCATGTTTTCTTTCCCGTTAATGACGCTATTTAAGTGCTGCAGTTCAACAGTTAAACCTACTCTTCGACCGTGTTCTTATGAAATATTCATGCTATTTGAGAGAACTTTGACATTTTCTACCATCATTAAACTTAATCTGTCTTGCCCACCTTTCCAATTTCCATCTCTGTCATATAGTCAATTCTGACATCCTTTGCATTCTTTAATGAATCGCAGACATTCCGATTTAAAATGATCACGCTGCTACCGGTAATTACACTGATCACTACTCATACAGTACATGAGAGGTCCAAAAATTTCAAAATGCTCTAGTCGTACCGTGGTTAAGTTGAATTTTGGAGAAAGTTAAAGTAAAAGCAGTGGACTTGATTATTGTCGTAGATATAACGAGCTCTTTTTAGCAGGTGCATGTGAGTCCGTTTGCTGCTTTGCGTTGGCTTGATAACAGTGTGAATAGGAGAAGCAGCCAGATGTTGTAACAGAACTGCAGCTGCAGTTTTTGGTCGTATTTAGATGACTGATTTATATATTTTTTTTCTCTCTGCCTCTGGATACAGGTGTCTACAAGAGCCAGGAAGCGAGGTTGATGCTGCTCGTATATGACGTGCAGGCGTCCTCCACCACCACACTAACCAGGATGAAGGAAGAACAGTGGTCCCTAGATGGTTTTGTAAGAATGCAGCACTAAAAAAAAGATTACGTACTGAAAATTGCATTTTAGTTTTTAGCAACACATTTTTGTCTGATATTTAAGCAAAACATTATTATATTACATACCAGGACAGGTGTTAAATTGGTCAGTTGCTGTCATTGAGTAAAACAAACTGTTGTCCATTTAGCTGGCTATCCCATTTTTCATAGAAACATCTTTTTTCCAACCTGCATACAGGTCTCTCCAGAACCCGATGGTAGCACCTATGTCTTTCAAGGCTTTATACAGGGTAAAGACTATGGCCAATTTGGCCTGCAAAGGCTAGGTAATGTATCATGTTTCAATATATATATTTTGTATTATATACAGTGGTACCTCGGAATACAAATTTAATCCGTTCCAGAAACACAATTTCCCATAGGAAATAATGTAAATGTAGATAATCCGTTTCAGATACCTATAAATATTATAAACACTATAATCATATATTTGCATATAAAAACAATCAACAGTCAGATAAGACATGACAGTGAAACACATGTGAAATATGAAATTAACAGACATTAGATCTAACTTAACCTTCATTTATGATTCTCTTGGCACCGGCTGCTTTAAAAACCAAACTAAACACGACTCCCTTTTCTTCTTGCTAACGTTCTTTGGACCCATGGTGCTATGTCTTCATTAAATCTTGCGAAGAAATATGTAAACTAGCTCCACTTAGCTTTCCACTGACACAAACAAATTTTGAACTGCTCCTGGACGTACACGCAATTTAGTCGGCGTTCGAGTTCGGTCACTCATATGCCGAAGATGCTTCGTATGACGAGGCAAATTCCTTGCAAAATTTCAGTTCTTAAGATGAAAATTCATAAGAAGGGCCGTTTGTATGCCGAGGTCTCGCTGTATTTGGATTATTCTATTAATATTACCTTAACAATAATAAAATATTATGTCATGTAGTATTTCAGGGACGATTTGAACCTGCATATCTATTATTATTATTATTTACATTATGACATCTCAGTCTTAAATCCTTGCAATTGGAGTGCGCGTCTGCAATCTCAGTCTTGCACTCGAATTCAGTTTGCACTCCGAACACTCGCTGATGAGATGATCGCTCAGTTCTCCGAGTGTCATGGCTGAGAGGTGCTTCAGGGCAATTAGCATTGTTTTAATGACTGTTTTTAGAAGGTTTAACATGATTGGATTGATGAATGTTATAATATGTTTTGGTTACTCAGTCACAACTGGCATCTGTATCCTGATGAGAATCATAGATGAGGATGTCAGAGAGCATTTAGAAATGCACTCTATGCATACATTACCAGTTCTTTATGGTTCATTGGGACATAATTATGTGTGTGTGATGGCTGTAGTTCAGGGATTCTAGTTTTATGAACATGAATGTGTGTAGAACCTCTGATGTGGTTCATCTAGTCATATGTAGTTATGCAAATTATTTGACTGAATGCAAGAACTAAGAGGTCAGAAAACTAAGAGTTTTTCACAGATTTTTTATAGACTTTTTTATTTTATTTATCCTCTTTGGCTTTTTGGCAGAATTTATGACTTGGATTATTGTTTCAGGCACAGTTTATTCTCCAAGCACTACATTCAGACCAGTCACAAGTGATGATGTAAAGCACCATTATGAAACAAAACATAATTACTCAAAACGATCATATTTCTAGCCCCAAACTATTCATTATTAGTCAGACACTAAACAGGAATTGTTTAACTTCCAGCGGCACGGCGACAGAGTGGTTAGCACTGTCGCCTTGCTCCTCCAGCATCTGGGGTTTGCGGTCTGCTGGGATAGGCTCCAAGCCCCCCACAACCCTGTATACAGGATAAAGTGGTATAGACGATGACTGAGTGATGGAGTGTTTAGCTGTCCTCATTCACTTACTGCTAATCTGGATTTTTATAAGAAAGGAATGTACCTGACAAGTTTTAGTCACATCCCACTGTACACTGTAATAAAGTTAGTCTGCAAATTAGAATACATGCAAGAAAATCAAAACCTTAAAATTGCCTTTGTGGTCTTTTTCCAGCTCAGAGAGCTAAACACCCTAAAGATTTATAATAATTAGGTCGGAGCACAAGAGGACTCAGAAGTAAAGTTTCTGTTTGGAGAAAAGAGTTATTTGTAACAACAAGAACAGAACAGTGCCTCCGTCCTCATCCCTCGGCTTACCGTCAAAGTTTTGTTCCGTGTTTTATTGTGTGAAAAGCTATGAGAGTGTTTTGATCCTGTTTTTCTATTTTCGCCTCCCACAGGTTTGAACATGTCGGAAAGTAATAACTTGTCAAATACACCGCATGGTACGAACAGTAGCTCTGTGGCCATAGCAATCCTTGTGCCTTTTTTCGCCCTGATTTTTGCAGGCTTTGGATTTTACCTCTACAAACAGAGGTAAGTGTGTGTGTGTGTGTGTGTGTGTGTGTGTGTGTGTGTGTGTGTGCGTGCGTGCGTGCGTGCGTGCGTGCGTGCGTGCGTGCGTGTGTGTGTGGTGAAATTTGAATTTCCATCATAGTTTATCCACAATATTACCACTGTGAGCATGAAACATTTGTATTTTTAAGTGGAACTTTCTGACGATCAAGATGAAGGTATTTTTAACAGAATGTCCCTAAGAGGTCCATTGGTGGAAAGATTATCCAAAACAAAAACTCTGGGATGTCAGAGGAAGGCTTGTTGAATTTCAGCAGAGAGTTTAAGACTGTACTGCAGAGTGACTGGGGAAGATTGCTTTCTCTTATGAGTCTTAGCCGTTCAGTGTCCTGCCCTCTCACCAGTGTTTAAAACCCTTAACACCCAAGGTGCACTACGGTGGACGATAAGTGCAAAACAAAATAACAAATCCAAAAACAAAATATTAGAATCGAAAACAAAATAACAAAAAACGAAAACAAAATAACAAGTCCAGAAATTTAGTTTTCAGTTTTGTTATTTAGTTTTTGAAAATTTTATTTTGTTTTCAATTTTTTTTTCTTTCAGTTTTGTTATTTTGTTTTTTAATTTGTTGTTTTGTTTTCAGTTTTGTTATTTTGTTTTGCACTTCTCGGTCACCACACTGCACAGATCTGTGCCAGCAACTCAGCATAGGTCAATGACCTTAAATATATATATATATACACACAGTACAGACCAAAAGTTTGGACACACCTTCTCATTCAAAGAGTTTTCTTTATTGTGTTCTTTATTGTGTTCTTTAGCCCAAACGCGTCTCTTCTGCTTGTTGCCTGTCCTTAGCAGTGGTTTCCTAGCAGATCTTCTACCATGAAGGCCTGATTCACACAGTCTCCTCTTAACAGTTGTTCTAGAGACGTGTCTGCTGCTAGAACTCTGTGTGGCATTGACCTGCTCTCTGATCTGAGCTGCTGTTAACCTGCCATTTCTGAGGCTGGTGACTCGGATGAACTTATCCTCCGCAGCAGAGGTGACTCTTGGTCTTCCTTTCCTGTGGAGGTCCGCATGTGAGCCAGTTTCTTTGTAGCGCTTGATGCTTTTTGTGACTGCACTTGGGGACACTTTCAAAGTTTTCCCAATTTTTCCGAATGACTGACCTTCATTTCTAAAAGTAATGATGGCCACTTGTTTTTCTTTACTTAGCTGCCTTTTTCTGGCCATAATACAAATTCAACCTCTTTGAATGAGAAGGTGTGTCCAAACTTTTGGTCTGTACTGTATACTGTATATATACTGTATATATGCCGGTGTTATGGAGTTAATGTGGAGGAGTATATGTCAGGTAGAAAAAGTTATCATCATTCTACTCTTATAACGTGTAAATTTTACCACTACTGGAATGTGGGAATGACATTACAAAAACGTAGAACTTCAAAATAAACTTTTTTTTTTTTTTTGGTCATAGCAACAACCGAAAACAACTATAAAAGCATGTGATCATGTATATTTGAGTTATCTCTTTGCCTATGTTTGGGTAGTTGGTTAAAATTAAATAAAATTAGGTTCATCATTTTGTCTATTTTGTGCTGAAAAACATTCTATACTGCTCAATCCTGAACCCTATATATGTTTATTAAAAACAGAAAAAAAAAAACATATCTAAAATGTTCTGAGCTTTAAGGGCTACATTCAACTCATATATTTAGTACACGTGTATTAATGAAGAGTTTTGCACTGAAGCTTTGTTTTATCTAGGATTAATCCTCTTGTCTGTGTTTTTTATTGTCTTTTAAAAGGACTACACCCAAAACTCAGTACACAGGTTGCTCGGTTCACGAGAACAACAACGGGCAGGCTGCCTTCGAGAACCCCATGTACAACACCAACGCAAAGTCCGTGGAGGGCAAAGTCGTCCGTTTCGACCCCAACCTAAACACAGTCTGCACAATGGTATAATGAGGACCACCGGACACAAATAACACTGTTGGGGTTTTGTTTTATTTCTTTTTGTTTTTTGTTTTGTTTTGTTTTGTTTTTTTTTTAAGAAAAAAGCTTTTGTCATTTTTAACAAGCCTACTGGATATAATGGTGTCCCAGGCAGGGATGTATTTCACTGAGACTGGCAGAGAACATCTAATGGATGCACTGTTACCCTTCCTGTGATATTTAAAGCACACTCTTCAGGAACTGTGGTTTGACCATGTGCATCTTCAGAGGACATAGAATTTAGTGATGGGTATACAAGTTTTTTTTTTTTTTTTTTTTTTAAATCCACCCCTCGAAAAAAAAAAAAACCCTAAAAATGTTCAGTCTTCACAGCAGAAAGCGTGGAGAGTTCTACGGCTACTCCGTTTGCACTCTGTGAGTGCTTCTTCACACTCAAATGGGTCTTTTTTTTTTAAGGAAAAAGAGATCTGAAAATCCACTTGCGTATATACAAGGATCAGCCACCTTCTATATTTTTGTGCTATGTACCACATGGGAGATCGTGAAGGTTGAAAGCATTTATCGAGAGTTTATAAAGAAATTATTAAAGTGTGCTGTTGGTATTGAAGGAAATAAATATTTGTTGGTTAATTCTTTGGTGATAATGAGACTTTTTTTTTTCTCCGCCTCGATTTTCTAATGAACATTCCCCTTTAGCTTTTAGTTCTCACTGTGTACATTTGTATCTTACTTTGAGATGGGCTGTGATGTGTGACTTGTTACGATGAGAAAGCAAAAGTGTCCAAGGCTGACATTTTAACTGTAGAGTGCTTCTTGTTCTTCTTACCTCCTGCCTTTTTTTTTTTTTTTTCAAACTCAGTTTCTCAGTTCAGTTTTCTGTGTTGGTTCACAACTCCATGACCTCTCAGACAGCTGTCGGCGTTTTGGACCTGAAGTCTGCAGATGGCGTTACGATGCTTATTGTCCTGATTGTTCTTTCGATGGGAAACGTGCCATCGTGCTCCATCGTATTTCAGCTAAAAATAACTAGAGACGGTTCGTTTACTCGGTTTCACCATCTCATTTGTATGATTGCAATTGCTGGTATGAAAATTTGTATAAAATGAAACGCACTTGGCATTTGTACCTAGATTTTTTTATACAAACTCAGATTACATTTACATTAATTAGCATGCATGAGTTAAATATGTAACGTGGCAGCAGTGTGACATGTTTATCAAGTCCATATGGGCCGAGGAGCACTGTTCCGATTCAGTCTGACATTGACATGACATAAATATTCATTAAGCGCAACTTGGCGTTATTACGGCTCCGGCGCATAATCGGTTTTACTCGGATCTGGTTTTAAACACACTTTGTAATAAAATTCTAACTGTGCTTTAAAGTTCCACTTATCAGTGCAGACACACAGCTGCTGCATCGCAGCCCGATTTGAATGTAGAAGCTTCGATTTTTTTCTCGACGCCATAGTCTCCGCGTTAAACCCTTGCTCGACGTGATCGCATCAGGGTCAGACTACCTCAGTTCCGTGCTTCCAGGCCCTCAAGCTGTGAGATTCATTCCAGTGCCTTCTACCGTACTGTACCTCTCATCACATTCTCCCTGACCAACAGGCCCAACTAGTGACTCGAAAGATTTCAGCATTTCGTAAAAAACAAGCTGTTGAGAAAGCTGCAGACTTCAGGGAGCCGATTCTGACATGTCTGTCCAAAAGTCCCCAAAATCAAACAAATCAATCTGTGATCTTTTGAGCATCTGTTGTTGTTTGTTTTTTTCCTTGCTCAGCATCAGGCACAGGGATTCTGCAGCATTGCACCTCATATACACGGTACACTGTACACTTCCGGAGCTTCTTACCATTGTAGCTTAATCAATCGGTGTATTTTCTGACATGGCTGGTTTCTACTTAGTGCCTACCAAAAAGGAAAACACAACACACGAGCCAGGTCTGCTGCTTTCCCTTCTTCTCATTGTTCGAACCTTTTCTTTTTTTCCGTCTGTCGGTCTCTTTTGTACAAACTGAAAATTTGTGTATCCAAAAATATTTGGACACGCCTTGTCCTGCCCCCTCCCGGAACTCCTGCTCAAGAGGTCGTAACCCCTCTCAACGTGAGCTGAGCTGAGCTGATCGCCCGCCCCCACCCCTACCCCCTTTCTTTTCTGTAACGGACTGCAATAAAAGAAGACACCCAAACAATCAAGGAACTCTTTCCAATCAAGAAGATGAATATTTGCAGTACAGATGGGAACTCCCTCTATGTTAATGCATTAAGAATAGATATATATATAAAAAAAAAAAAAAAAAAGAAAAGAAAAAAAATGTGTTTTTTTTTTTTTGTAAAGAAATATATTTTTATGGGAAAATTATTTGTAAAATGTATGAATCTATTATGTAAATTTTCAATGCAATGTAAGATTAAAAAAAGGCTCATTCCTTTTGTAACGTGTGTTCCTTGTCCTCTTCTGGTGACGTGCATGTGCCTGGATTCGGCAGTGCGAAATCTGATGTGACATTCGAACTCTAAACGGAGTATACGACGTTTATCGTCGACATCATCGGATGGTTTAGTCACACTACTAATTTCTTCTCAGCGGCACACGAAGATGCCTGTAAATGGCATCGCGATCGAGCAGAAACAATTACAGTTTAAGTTTAGCATTGCTCTGATGTCTGAATGTGACTCTTTGACTGACACGTTCCGTCTCAATCGGATGCGCCGCGAGCAGAAACGAGAAGCTCCAAGATTCCCTGCTGGTTCGGCCTTTCTCATTTCCCTTTGACTCAGCCTTAATTACTCTGGCAGGGCCCGCAGCAATAAATTGTATCCCTGGCTCCACCTGTGACAGCTTGGATTGATCCATCAGTCATGTGATAGTTTTTTTTTTTTTTTTCTGCTGAGCTCATAAATGACCAAGTGGAAGCAGTGTATGCACTGAGAGCTACATGGACCGGGATTCAAATCAGCAAGCTCTGGAGCAGAGCCAAGTCCGTAAAAACGGCTTGTACGGGATAGCAGAGAATTAATAGGCGCCTGAGTTAATGATATCTGGATACGAGTACGTACAGTACTGCATACTCAGGTTAGGTGTTTTGCTTTTTTGGTGATGCTTAACCAAAAAAAATTGGCTCAAACAAAACAGACTGTATTTTTTTTTCTTGTCAAGGAAATGATTATGTGCAAATGTAGCGTGCATACTGTTTTAAATGCGGCCCTTCTCTAGTTATTTCAGCTATATGCAGCGTTCGGGAAAAAAAACTAATAACAAAGAAAGAAATAGTGATGACGAAGCACATTTGTGCGAGCGCTGTATGTTTAGAAAGACCTAATAGAAACGTCTGATAGCGTATCGAATATTGATACACAACTCCATTCGAAAGACAGATCGAGCAAACAAGGGGTGGTTTTATTAGCAGTAAAGAAATGGGCTTTCCATCAGTCTAGGAGGTTATGCAACATATGAATTCAGCATCTTTGTGCTGATGAAATATAAACAGAGTCACACCTTTAAAAAAAAACTGACATTTAAAAAAAAAGAAAGAAAGAAACTATTGTCCTGAAAATTGTTGAATTCTGAAGCCAAATGCATGTTGAATCCGTGATGATTTCTCATCCTCGTTCAGTAGTCCGTCGATGGTCTTTGTACGAAATCGCAGCACCTCAAACGTACCCCGGGTGTGTGTTTGACCTGGTTGACTGCGCGGCATACATGTTAGCATGCAGATCTTGTGTTGCACAAGGAGACTGGGGAGCTGCCCTTCCTTTCATCTCTCCACCGGCGTATTTCAGTCTAAACACATCACAGCATGGCGTATTCGATAGAAGCTCATTTCCAGTCCTACTTCAAGATCAAGGTTTATGGTAATGATTGTTTCGCCAACTCTAAACCTGGAGGTGCGGCTGTAGATCTGGCGAAGATCAGATTCAAATTAGACACTACAGAGGAATGTCGGAATGAATATAGACATGAGCTCAACAACATATAGCTCATTATATTATATTATATTATATTATATTAAACCTTGGTAGAAGGTGGATTTGTTAGAACATATGGTGCTATCAGTTTGTACAAAGTAGTGCTGTTGAATTCTTAAATCTGATCAATCATGATTCATTGATTCATTCTTACAGTAGTGCATGTTCATAGAGTTCGAGAGGTTTATATTAATTATATGCTCATGTGCGAATGTTAGAATTTCTATAGTCATTATTTATACAGAAGCTTGCACAAAATCAGCATTTTTTTTAAATTATTATATAATTATTAATATGGGAAGGTTTCTATGAGAAGAAGACTCAAGTGTTATCACTTATACATTTTTACGTAAAAATATGCAAACCTCTTGAGCAGCATGGCAAGATGCATTAATTGTCGTATTAACTTGAGAAAAATAAAAATTTAAACTAATCGTTGAAAGACATTAACGTTTTGAAAAATGACCCAGTCTTGCAAAGCCTGTTTTAGGGAGAAATAAAGCATCTGCTATTAAAGGAAAATAATCAACATCAGGTTGTTGACGCTAGAAAATGAATAAATTTCTAGAACAGCATGTGGTTTATTCTTCACTAAACACATGCTTTTCGCAAGACCGGAACATTTTAAAGGGGAACTTTTTAAACAACTACTGTAAATGAACTTCCATTTCTTCTCTACCAAGCAGACACAGATGACACTTGTGTTGCCATATTCGGTATCGCCATGCTTGATTATCATCAACAGATTCCGATCTGCTATAGACATCTCCCATTCAGTGCGTTTATAGAATGCAAATGTACACATGGACCCACAAAGCGAGTGAATGCAGATGTCTCGGCCATGTTCCCTCCGCGTAGCTGTCTGTGCCAAAGTGTTGATGAGATCACCGGCAGCAGGGTAGAGCGTCTCATCTGAACTTCAGACAAAGGCTTCAGAGCGGGAGAGATGTGAAAGAAGACATTCCTGTAAGGGATAAAAGGCCTATCTAGGACTGATGGAGGAAGCAGTCCACAAAGGCAAGAATGTGATCTAAGAGAACTGTGTGGCAAGAAGAATAGAGCATAAAACTATAGAGACAAAGGAAAGAGGTACGGAGTAAAGCGGCACATCAGGGATTAAATGTAATATTGGGATTTTTATTGCAAATAACTAAATATTAACTAAAAGTATTTGTTGGATCATGTCAATGCTGATACTGTATAGTACTATATATAGCACATAAACCTTCTCTGAGCTGGGTCGGGGTCTCTACAATTTCCAAACTGCAGTGACATTTTACCAACAATGTATTTTACAGCCAGAGTGGAGAATATGGGAAGTTTCCCTTGCCTTGTTGCTGAAGGTCACTTTCTTTTCTGCCTGCTGGAGAGCAAGTATCTCCTGTCTTGAGATTTGATGGATGTCTCATTCTGGGTGCCATATAAGAATGGATGCGTGCCAGAGCCTTCCGCAGTAAAACTCACAAGAGAGTTGTGATCATTTCCAATTAAAAGTAAGCAATTCGGTTGTCAGGTGAGGGGGGCTGCGGTGGGGGAGGGGATACAAAGTTGAACTACAAATCCCCTTGTACAAATAGTAATGTGATTGGAATAGCCTTTTCCCATTCACTGATTTATGCAGAATACTTTAACACAAAGTAGTTAAGAGCAAAGGACAATGTAAGGGCACCAACGATGACATCCATGCATCAAACAGTAAGATGACGGAGGTCTCCGGCATAGACGTTTCATTACATTACAAATGTACATAGGCGGAAGTATGAGCTTATTGCAACGTTCTAATCGACTGAGCATTTTAGTTGGTCCAATATTTGGAAGATGCTTTAAGAAAAAAAATTTTTTTTCAAATGAAGTGAAGCAGCCAAGAAATGTTGGGTGTGCATAATCTGGATTCGGTTTTGCCTTGGAGGTTTGAGGCTAATGCACTAACAAGATTATGACCAATTAGCATCAAGCAAAAGGCAGCCTGAAATCATCATACACCAAATGAGTCCTCGATGATTGACTGCATCAGTTGTAAAGGAAATTTTAGTATAGATGGGAAGTTAAAAGTGGTGGGATGGGGAAATATTTGGAGCAAACTGCACCTTTTTGAAAAGCTTTTCATTTATTTTAGTTATTTATTTATTTATTCATTCATTCATCTTCAGGAACCGTTTCATCCTGGTGAAAGTCTCTGTGACGTTGGTGTGTATTCCAGAAATACAGGAAAGAATACACAATGAACAGGTACATTGCAACACAACACACACACGCATTCCCCTGTACAGGGCATTTTAATGTCATTAAATAACCATGTTTTTGGGAGGTGGAAGGAAAGTAGAGAAGACATTTGAGAATTTATTAACACCATCAAATTCTAATGAATAAGAAAAAAAAATAATTGTAATTTATACTGTAGGTTTGAGGCTGTAATTTATGGTTCGACATTACCCGCGCACCAAAGGTTCATTCTGGCTGATTGCAATTCCTTATCATATATTGGTTATAAATGTTAGAAAGAGGGTCACTTTTCTGGATTTTTTATTTTTTTGCATTATGTTTTGGACAGTTATCTTAATAAAGGATACACTCCAATTCTAGAAATTATAGATGCAAGTAATATATTGTACATCAAAAACCCAAAGGAGATGCAAACATTTGCCGTCAGTTTCTGATTTTTCTTTCCGATCATTTTGACCCCATTTGTATCCTAATGAGATTTTAACCACATGCATTTACACTGCAGTTAAATGCGTCTCTGGTCAGCAAGACTGAAATCAGATCGCTGTATTGCACATTACTATTTAAATGACATCATTACATTCAAACAGTTCCAGGGTTCCACAGTTCCAGGGTTCCACCTCCCTTTTAGGGTTTTTTTTTTTTTTTTTTTTAAGAGTTAGCAAGACATCAAGTTTTCTGTATTTTGACTTGACTTAAGTTGAATTTGTAAATGGCTCTTGATTTTTGTTGAAATTACCAGCATGCAGTTCACCCCTCATGCTTTGTGTAGCTCTCAAGGGATGAGAGCTTTTCAATTGTGTCTAGATTAAAACCAAGTTTTTTTTTTTTTTTGAGCCTGAAAAAATTTAAGGATAGAAAATGCAGATTGAGAATGTTTTTCCTTTTTTTTGTCAATTGCTATGCAATGCAGCAAGATTTTAAAAATACAGTTAATGGATGATTATACAGAAATAAGAATATATCCTGAATATCAAATGAAATGTGACACTAGTTTTTTTATAGCAACAATTATTTTACTGTTCTTTTATACTCTGCAACTTGACTAACAATTTTGTCATTGCTTGCTAAACATACATATAAGCTTGATACCTCCAGGATAATCAAAACTCCTTAATGACTCTAATAAACCAAACCCTTAAGGTGTTCTGATTGAAATGTGAATAAATTTCGTGTTTCAACTCTCTCAAGGCTCCTGTGAAAGAATACACAGGAAAATCGGTGATGTTCTGACTCACACCTTCACAGTGTTTAAGAGCAATTGAGATGCTGGAGGCTGTTTTTTTGCCAGTGTGAGGTTCCTCAGCGTCTTATTTGTTCACAGCCAACAGTTTCAAAGCTTGCTAGACGATATGATGCAACAAGAAGTGTGAATGATTGCCTAGGACAGACGGCACCTTTCTGACCATTTCAGAGCATGTGCAAGGTGGACATCGTGAGTCAGGGTATAGGGAGGATGCACAATCAGTTTGGACAGCGTGTCAATTCATTTTGTTTGTTTGTTTATTTGTTTGTTTGTTTGTTTTGACTGTTTTCATTGTTCTTGATAACTCACAGCTCTAAAAGATCCGGTGCTAACATTCTGGTAAGTATGCATGTACAGTGTGTGTGTGTGTGTGTGTGTGTGTGTGTGTGTGTGTGTGTGTGTGTGTGTTGTATATACACTGTATATGCAAAAAATATATAAATATTTATGTATATCTAAAGAATTCATACACACTTCAAGAAAATAAAAACTTGCATAAATATTTTTATACAAAATTAATTTTAAAAAATACAAAAATATTTTAATGTTACAATATTATGATAATAATATGCTGATATTATTAATATTAAATTACAAATTAACATACATTGTACTATCTTTCTTTTCCTGAACATTTCTTGGTCGAAAGAACCAAGGTAGATAAATAAATAAATATATAGATTTAAAAAATAAATAAATAAAAAACATTCCAACAGTGTTTGACTGATAATACTTCAGGTCAATAACGGTGAACCAATGTTCATTCACTCTTCATGCATCTTTATCCTGTATACATGGTCACGCAGGGCCTGGAGCTTATCCCATAATACTTTGAGTACGAGATAGGGTACACCCTGGACAGGGTGCCAATCAATCTTAGGTCGCACACACTCCATTATACACTACAGGCAGTTTGGGAGCAGCAATTAACCTAATCTCCATGGGAGGAAACCAGCGTACCAGGAGGAAGCCCAACAAGCACAGAGAGAACATGCAAACTCAATGCACACAAACCTGAGGCTGGAATCGATCCCTGACCATGAAGGTGCAAGACCACAGTGCTAACCACTAAGCTACCGTGCCGCATGAACCAGTGTAAGGATTTATTTATTAAAGGATATTTAAAAGCACTTATGTAAGTCACTCTGGATGGGGATGTCTGCCAAAATGCTAGTAATGTAAATGTAAAAAAATATTTGTGTTTTTTTCTAATGGCAAGGCCGAAGAGGCACTGGACTGAAGTACCTATCAGCCACTGCACATCACATGCTTCTGGATATGTTTTGTGTTTATTCCTGATCAGGCTGTCTATTTAAGTCCTGTTTCGCTCTAGCTGGCTGGGTCTCGCTTTTTGTTCCGCTACATTAGGTTGATGTTAGCTGTTCTTGTTCTTGTTCAAATTTTTTTTTGTTCAAGTTCGTAGTCATAGCTCCTGTCCTTGTGTGCCCATTTTTGTTTTGATTGGGTTTGTTTCATTTTGTACAATGTTCACTAAAGAGGACCAAGCACCTGCTTCTGCCTAGTTCACACTTATTAATCCTGACAGGAAGCAAGGCCATACAAATTGCATGCAGCGGATCTTTTACTGCTAAAGCGGATTTGGAAGCAGCTGAGGGAGACGGAGGACTTTCTGCAGGTCCACAGAGAGTGGAAGTTGGAGAACCAGAGGCACGACTCCACCTTAATAATATTTTAGGCAGGTCATGGCAGGTCCGAACACTGATATCGGCTCTTTGGCTCTGCTCAGGCCATAGACCAAAGGGATGGCCTCTTCTATAGGTGGTGTGTCAGGATGAGCGACAAGACCCGATACAGACAGCAGCATGCCAGAGATGAAAAAGGACGCATCATGTGTTCAGTCTGCCTTGGTTCCTGGCTCTGGTGTGGATATCTTCCAGTTCTTCCTTCAGTTCATAGTTATAGATTTGTCCCTTTGCCACATTTTGGTTTGTATTGGGTTTGTTTCATTTGAACATTTCATCAACTGTGTTCTGCAACTGCCTCCACTTCTTAATAATGACACTTTAATAGTATAATTAATTGTGCTTTATTTGAAACTGTACACTTACTTAGTCGGCACAGTGGCTTAGTGGTTAGCACTGTCACCTTGCACCCCCAGGGTCCAGGTTTGAGTCCAGCCTCACGTCTGTGTGCATGGAGTTTGCTTGTTGTCCCTGTGCTTGGTGGGTTTCCTCCAGGTACTCTGGTTTCCTCCCACAGTCCAAAGACATATCCATATTAGATAAGGTTCATTGGCATTCCCAAATTGCCCGTAGTGTGTGTGTGTGTGTGTGTGTGTGTGTGTGTGTGTGTGTGTGTGTGTGTGTGTGTGTGTGTGTGTGTGTTTTAAATACTTAATTGTATTTAAAATATTATTATTATTATTATTATTATTATTATTATTATTATTATAATAAACTTAATTTTGACTTAAATGTGTTTGATCTTTCAAATTTTCTTCTCTTCTCCAAATTTTCTTCTATTCTTGTACAGTAAATGGCAATAGAATAGGCTCCCATGGATTTTACTTGAAAGTATTTAATCAGTGTAGCAAAATTACAACAAATCATGCCAATTCATAAAAAAAAAATTTATAATAATAATAATAATAATAATAATAATAATAATAAATCTTTTTTAATGCTCGAGTACATTTAAAAGTAGGAACTCTTTGATTTTCACTCGAGTACATTTTTGGATGAATACTTTTGTCTTTTCTATAATTACAGTTAAATATAATTTGCCAGAACCCTTTCTATTCCTGTGCTAGTATATTATAAAGAGGGAAGATTTTGCAGCTGAAAAAGCAGATGGCAAATTTGTCTGCCTGTTTATTCACTGCACTGCTTTTAGTATGCCGTTCGAGTTTCCTTAAAGCAGAAAAAAATTTTTACTTTGACTCCATTCTCTTGAAGTTCCGGTGGAGGAAAAAAATCAGGGAGATCAAATCAAAACACCCTAGGGTTTTTAGGAACTTTTGGATAATACTCGCTTGTACGCTGACTTTAAGATATATCATCCATCTGATGGTCTGTCATTATTTTTGCTGACAATAAATTAAAAACAAAAACAAAAACCGATAAACCTCATTTCTTTCATTAATACAGAGTCCAGAAATTCTTCCAGATTTCACTTCGGCAGATACGCGAGATGAAATATAGATGTGAACTTTATATAATAAGACTTCAGACCCCTTCCTCAGAAAATCCAGTTCAGCAAATTCACTTGGTCAAAAAGTAATTTCAAAGAAACCACATCCAGACATGTGTCTCGTGGTTTCCTGTGATGTATCCTCTGAAGTCTCTTAACCAGAGTTAGTAGCATGAGAAAGTCATTCAGAAGAGTCACCGCAGGGCAGGAGCAGTGGTCACTGAATATTTACGGTATATAAAGCGCAGCATGAAAAAAAAAATATCATGAGACTTGGTTGCATGGATTCAAAATGGATTCATACATGGTAGCGCTCACCTTTTCTTCTCCGGACAAGCTTTTTCCGGATACCCCAAACAATCGGAAAGGGGATTCATCAGAGAAAATGACTTTACTCCAGTTCTCAGCAGTCCAATTCCTGTACCTTTTGCAGAATATCAGCCTGTCCCTCGTGTTTTTCCTAGAGAAAAGTGGCTTCTTTGCTGCCCTTCTTGAAATGTCTGATGGTGAGCGCTATCATCAGTCCTGTGTCAAGCCAACAGTAAAGCATCCTGAGACCATTTCATGTGTGCGGTTGCTTCTCAGCCAAGGGAGTGGAATCTCTCACAATTTTACCCAAGAACACAGCCGTGAATAAAGAATGGAACAAAAACATCCACGAGGTGGCTCCGAAATCAAAACAAAACATCGAAATTTCGGAACCGCGGGCAGGAAACCTCCCAGACCTTAATCCTATTTTAGAACTTGTGGTCAATCCTCAAGAGGTGGACAAACTAAAACCCACAAATTCTGACCTACTCCAAGCATTGATTATACAAGAATGGGCTGCTATCAGTCAGGATGTGGCTCAGAAGTTGATTGACAGCATGCCAGGGCGAATTGTGGGGGGGGGGGGGGGGGTGAAATGTGTGTGTGTTCCCTGTAACAACACACCCCCAAAGTGTTTATCATGGGTGGGAAAGCCTTAATAGGGCGATGCTTTGTAGTGCTCAGATGTGTCGGTGTGTTTCTAAAAATTCTACCCTGCTCACACAGAGCACAGAAGCCCTGCTAATATTAGGCTTCTAAGAACGTTTGGTTCCTAAATATGCTTAATCTCCCAGGATTTATGAGAATGTGTGTAAATGTTGCCTTGATTTTACTGCAACCTTTTTATTTCCGGAAAAATACACATGTCGCAATGATGTTAGGTCCTGCTCAGAACGTTTTGTCTGAGCAACAGTCTAATAACATTGCAAAACAAAATATTGCTGCAGTAAATGGTTATGATGCTGCAATCATGATATTTTTAAAGCATTGTTTCGTGTGGCTCGTTTAAATCTCTATGTCAGATCCGGGCTTTTCCAGTTTATCGAGCATTTGTGCAGCAATGCTAATCCTGTTGCCCCTCCACACTCCACACTGCTGCATAGACTATTGCATTAGCTAAGACAGATTGATACAGTAACCAGTGGAGTGATCTGCATAATCAGAATGAGCAGTTTCCTGGAGAACAGGGGAGCCTCTTCTTGTGTACAGCACCTGTACCAGTCCATTAAATTCAAACAAGTGCACCCTTAGCTACTTGTAAGTCTTCACCATATCTCCACCCACACCACGGATAGCAAAAGTGGATCGCGGGGGTCGGACCTCCTGAAGTGCCCCAGCATCCCATTTCTCACCCTCTACGTCTGTGTCGTAAGAGAATTTCTACAGACGACGTGAAGGAGATGTTCCCACAGGAAGGCACTCCACGCAGACCCTTGGAGAGAGCCGGTTCTGCTCATTTCATGTCTAATACGCAGCCATGAAGTTGCACAAAATGGTCTGCCAGTCATGATACGATGGGTTCATCCATCTACATCAGCCGGAGTTTCCCCCGCAACATCAACAAAGGCGTCAGATGGTGTCAAGTGCAATGGAGGGAAGTCAAAGAACATAATCCTCACCGCGCTGCCTGTTCCACTCGTTACTAGAATGTAATGACTTTAATCTTGCATTCAGACATTTCTTTGGCCCAGTACTATCCTGACTATCACAGCTCATTCCGCTAATAGCTTTCCTTGTAGAATGCATTGCACCGAGTAAGGTGTGGTTAACTTTTATCTGGGATGGAGCCACGGTGACATCTGATGGACATTTATAGCAATGACATAAAACTTTCAATTCAGTTCGCCGTCAAACCATGTTAACTATGTCTCCTGTATATTTGTTAAACCACATGAAAACTGTTCCTGTAAAAGTCACTCTATATTGGAGAAAGGTACTTTGTCAGGCACTGTTGTAGAACATCATAATGACTTGTTTTTCCAATGCCTATAAACAATTGCACATCACATTAATGGCATCACTGTTAACTTATTAGTAGTTGTTGGCATCGTAGCAACTCATCACTCATTCAGAGAACAAATGCTAGGCTTTAAAACTAACACTTTGCTCTCTTAACACGACTGACACGAAAGTATCTATCCCAAGTACACCAGACGTCTTCCTTTCTCAGACAGGAGGGGAAAACGTCTAGTTTTCAGCATATTTGTGAAAGTATCTTATACTTAATATTATAGTATAATACCATGATTATGAAAGAAGAGTCTTTTTTTTTTGTCCCAAATCAATTATTATAGCTATAATAGTTGATTTGAGTCAAAATGATATTATATATATTAGATGCAGTATCTTATACTGAATTTATTTTTATTTTTTTATTTTATAATTTTTTTATTATTAACCAAATAGCATAAAACTTTGGTTGTGCTTATGAGTGGAAATGGATATTCTTTATTAAAAGAGAAGTACATAAATTGAAATGGAATTTAGTCTCTAGAATTTTAATCTGTCAATTATGTGGCATATTACTGAGTCACTTTAGCTCATTCTCATAATTTTTTTTGCTTAAACAAGTATGTTTCATTAATGCCTCCTAGTGAAACCTTTGGCCTTTTCATTCCTTAGGAGGCAGAGTTGAAGATGCTGCGGTTTGCTTTGGGAGTGACGAGAATGGACAGGATTAGGAATGAGTATATTAGATAGAGTGCAGGTAGGATGGTTTGGGGACAACGTTAGGGTGGTCAGGTGACATGGTCTGGACATGTTCAGAGGAGGGATGAGGGGTATATCAGGAGCTAGAGCTGCCAGGCAGGAGTTAGATGGATGCAAACGGTCCGACCTCTAATGGGAGCAGCCAAAAGAAGAAGAAGAAGATTCCTTAGCTTTGCTTTTCATAATTTTAAAAATTGAGGCTAAAATAGTCACTTTACACTTGGCTACAAATGAGCTTGGCTACAAACAATTTTAATGATTAAAATTATTGATGCCAGATAGTGGAACTTTTCACATTGCATATTGAATGTTTTGGCATCCTATAGAAATAGCAAATCCTTGAAAGTAAAGTGCTTTTGTGAGGTGTTCAGACACGTCAAACTCAGGTGATTAAAAGTCCCCTTTTCTAGCCACAGTTTCACTGAAAACAGGCGTGTGCCATATGGTCTACTGGACTATGATGATTCTTTTAATGAAATGAGTAGGGCAATTTTTCAACAAAACAGTGTCATCCATCAGTGAATGTTAATCACTGCATATGGCACCGACACGTATCGACTAATTAAAGACAACTGCTCTATTTATCAGAAGGTAATGCAGTACATTTAAAAGGCAGACTATAAATCTTGTACTCAACATTGTCAAAACACCCGGCTACATACTTTTGTTTTACAGTTGTCCTGCTCTGCACAGAACTTCAAATTAGCACAGATACACTCTCACTACGCTGCTCGGACCCCAGAACACGCAACACTACCGGATGTACAAATTGATGTACACCAGCGCTAACATTATTTCAACATGAGGTCGTTTCATCCATCACAGGAGACGTGACTACAGGGAACAGATGGGTAAAGGAAAAGATCTTCATGTGAATACATCCTGAGAGAGAGAGAGAGAGAGAGAGAGAGAGAGAGAGAGAGAGAGAGAGAGTTATCTCCATGCAATGATATATGACAAGAGGAAAGAACTACAGCGGAGTTTTTGCTGTTATTTTATTTATTAATTTATTCAGGCCTTGAAGATGAGCTGGCACCACCATAGCTCATGCATGCAGAGGAGATGGTACTGTCAGAGCAGCGTGCATGCTTTGTTTTAGAGACCCAGTATGTTGGAACTCCTTCTGGAATCTTCACATCTGCAGGTAACACTGTTACCTCGCATGTCCAGGGTTAGGGGTTCAAATCTGGCTTCTATTCTGTGTGCATGTTCTTCCTGTGCTTTGTGGATTTCTTCCAGGTACCCCGGTTCCACCACACTTCAAAGACATGTGTGGTGTCTTTGAAGTGTATGCATAATGTATGGTTGGGTGTGTGAGTCTAGACTTTAGGCCACCCGTAACTGTAGACAGGAGGTTTTCAGTATGGAAAAGTAATGAATAAATGAATTTGTCCAGTGGCTTTAGGCACTCGGCATCCAGGAGGAAGATGACATGACTGTGATGGATGCCTCAGAGGACAAAAAGTTCCAGCAGGTTTTGTGATCCTTGAGTTGCATGATTTTTGATCCACTTCTTAATTGTCAGACCAGGATAAAGTTTTTACAGGAATGAATGAACCTGAAAGAATAGAATTAAGAATAGAAACTGGCTTGGATTCCATCTATGATCATTCCAAGCCAGTCTATCAAAAGTAATGTAACATAAAACCTGTTAACAAGTACAGGCCTTAACATTGTATAGCAAGCTCATAATGATTATGAAGGTATAAAACTTTCATGCCGCTACTGTGTAAGTCACATTATGCACTAGTGTAACTGTAGGTAATATAATCTGATAAGAAGATTCCCGTGCTAATAAAACAACCCCATCGTTGCGCTTCCTTGACTCCTTATAGGGTAACAATTGCTACAGTTTTTCTCCAGACAGATATACAGTACAGCCAAACAGCTTGTGTCTGCTGAAACCCTTTTGTTTAACCGGAAAATACAAATGTGTTTCCTATCGCCTGTCTATCTCCGGGTCTGTCTATGACTTACAAGTTAATGAGACTAATTCTTCTTATTTTCAATCATCTTAAAACCTACTTATTCAGACACACTTATTTTTAAACCTTACAGTAAATAGCCACACCCACATCTACACGACAGTATTTGAATAAACAAGCCCACGTATGGATAATGTGTAATATAATGCTTTAATAAGACATGATTAAACTCTGAAGACCTCTAGAATAAGACTGATATTTCCTCTGCTTGGCATTAATCAAGACTGTGTCTTTCTTTCTATCTATCTATCTATCTATCTATCTATCTATCTTCTCGTTTGCTTGTCTAGCCTAAGTTAATCCAACATGGATATAAGCAGTGTATTACTGGTGTTGTCTTTCTTTGTTATTTAAATGTAGATGAGAATAGTATTTAACATTTGAGTGGTTTAGTGAATAGGCTAGTCTATTTCAAGCTGGATGTGCTCTCAGAAACCTAGCAACAAGATAAGACTGGGAAGTCAATTTATACCACACGATTACATTTCACTTACTCAGGCCATCCAAATCATGTGTTTTCTGTCTTGTGGTCTGAGTTATGTGTAAATGTAAAAATGTAAATACAATAATTATCTGAGGCTTTAAGACACTTTTTGTCCATTGCTACTGCCAAATAAGTAAGCAAACTGAAAATATCATTAGTCATCATCCAAACTTGTTACACTGTGGCTGAACCCAAATTTTGTCAAAAATATAATTCTATTGTTTATTCAGACCCCATCAACCAATCTGTCCTTGCAGATGAGATTGTGCCCGTATAAAAGCTGTGTCCACTGAGGGCTCTCATGCATTATGTGGAACAGTATTAACATTTTGATTGATATTTAGTCTCAAGGAAGTATGGTATTTGCACACTTTATGAGTGCTATCTGTTCCCGTCTAGTGAGGTGGGACCAGAATGTGTTACAAGCCTTGTGATGACTTTGATACACAACCTCCAATACTTTTAATGGAAATCATCCTGGTGTTTCAGAAAAGAAGGAAGTAAAACAGAAGTTTAGTATACGGAATGGATGATCTCCAGGGCCAACTGGGATGCTCGTGTTGATGGGAATGACCAGAGAATGGATGTCCTTTTTTTTACATGCCAGACAGGTAATAAGTCATGGTCAAGAAATTGCAACTTATGGTATTATTACTATTCCCGGCCAGGTTCGATTCCCGTCTCTGCGTGCATGGAGTTTGCATGTTCTCCCCATGTTTGGTGGGTTTCCTCCGGGTACTCTGGTTTCATCCCACAGTCCAAAGACATGCAGGTTAGGTTAATTGGCATTCCCAAATTGGCGGTAATGTGTGTGTGTGTGTGTGTGTGTGTGTATGTGTGTGTGTGTGTGTGTGTGTGTGTGTGTGTGTGTGTGTGTGTGTGTGTGTGTGTATGTGTGTGTGCCCTGCAATAGATTGGCACCCTGTCTGCCTTGTGTCCTAAGTCTCGTGGCATAGACTCCCCACGCGACCCTGAATACAGGTTTAAGCGGTATAGATGGTGAGTGAGTGAGTGAGTGAGTGAGTGAGTGAGTGAGTATTATTAGTTTGCAAACAAACAAATGTAGTAATATTGGAACACTTTACTACTTTCAAAAAGCAACCACCTTGATTCTTGTCCACTCAGTTGTAGAATCACTGATACAATTGTAAATTTCCAGGTTCAGCAACAGAAATTTTAGTTTATATAGGTCTAAATAAATTTCCATTGTTTAAATAAATGATGGAACTAGGAAATGGTATTGTTATATAATATCTAAAGTATTTCGACCTAAATAACCAGAAGGTGTGCACTAAATCCTCTAATAAAATACATGCTCCTTATGATGGTTATCAAGTACAAGTTGAGGCTTAAAACCTGTGACACAACCGATAACCGTAACTGATTAGACCTAGACCTATGCTGACCTCTGCCTCTGGGGGGGGTATCATTTGTAGAGACTATAGTTCTATGGTTGCCTTTTGAAATTAACATGTTTTCAATAATACATGCATTTGAAGTTGTAATTCATCATATGTAATCTATCTCAGAAATCACTAGTTTACCATTCAAGGGAATAAAGTGATATGTAAATGGCAATAACACTAATCTGTAACATTCATTTATACTCATAAACCTTTCTTATCATTTATAAATAATGCCTATTGTGAATTGGGTCACGATGGTTTGTGTTTTAAAAAGTGGATCCTTAGGGGAAAAAATGTGTACTGATACCAATTATTGGGTAAAAGCCACAAAAAAAGCACATGCATCGACTTAAATATTTTATACTACAACATGTGCCAAATGTCTGCAGGCAAAAATTTACAGCAAATGCTCAAATCAATGGCCTGTGACTTTGCGACACTTGTGTATCCGCTGAATACAAGGTCGCTGAACATTTGTTAATGGGTCAGAGCTGATGTTGTTCCATGCAGAGATGATTTCCTCCTTTAGCGCAATGATTGTTCCAGGCTGAGTCTGATAGACTACTGATTTCAGATGACCCAGAAAAAAAGTTAAGTGGTGGTAGATGTCGTTCCATTCAATCTTCTATTGATAGTTTCAAAGCCATCTTCGGTCTGAAATAATGAAGAAAAATATTTCATTAAATTAATTAAAAATGTCAACATTTATGCAGGTAAGATATCAAAACAGGAAAAATCTGTTTGCTATCTATCTATCTATCTATCTATCTATCTATCTATCTACTGTATATCTATCTATCTATCTATCTACTTTGTCACCTACGTGGTACAATCACCCCGGTGGGTGTTGACGGCGGTGCTGAGTGATGTAGCGGGTGTTGGCGCGTTGGATGGCAAGGTTTGCTTGGTTCCATAGCCGTCGACACCAACGGACCGATGGTACTTCAACCTCCGGTTCTTGGTGATCGAACATCGGAGGCTGGACGAACTCGTGAACATCCTTGGTCATTGTGGGCCACCAGAAGGCGCGCTGGATGAATTGAAGTGTGCGACATGTTCCGGGGTGTCCAGCGAGGAGAGAGGAATGTCTCCACTGGATGACCTTCGTCCTGATGGTGTCGGGTACATAGAATCAACCAGGCGGCACACCTGCCAGTTCGGTCTCCGCAGCCTGTGCCTGGCGCACCCTAGTCTCCAGATCCCAACGGAGTGGTGCTATGATCCTGGTGGGAGGTAGGACAGGCGCGGGCTCCGCCCGGGGGACGTCTTCCTCATGCTGTCGGGAGAGGGTGTCGGCCTTGGTGCTCTTGGACCCCGGGCAGTATGACAGATGGAAGTTGTAACTCTCGAAAAATAACGCCCACCGCGCCTGTCTAGGGTTAACCTGTTTCATTTTTCGGATGGTGATTAGATTCTGGTGGTCGGTCCAGATAATGAACGGCTGTCTGGCGCCCTGGAGCCAGTGTCGCCATTCCTCCAAGGCCCACATTATGGCCAACAGCTCACGGTCCCCTACCCGGTATCGCTGCTGAGTGGGGTAAATTTTTTTGGAGAAGAAACTGCAAGGGTGCAGCTTCTGGTCTGGACCTCGTTGGGAGAGAACAGCCCGGCACCCACCACGCCCGAAGCATCCACCTCCACAACAAATGGCTTGTCTGCATCGGGGTGGAGAAGGATAGGAGCAGAGGTGAACCGGCGGCAAAGCTCGTGGAAAGCAAAAATGGCAGTAGGGTTGAGGTTGAAGGGGTGAGAGGATGGCTGAGTCAGAGCGGTTAAAGGAGCTGCAACTGTGCTGTAGTCTCGGATAAAGCTACGATAGAAGTTCGCAAACCCGAGAAACCATTGAAGTTGTTTGAGGGTCTTGGTGTAGGGGCCAATGACGCACAACTTCCAGTTTCTGCGGGTCCGTGGCCACACCCTGGGACGAGATGACAAAACCCAGGAACGTGGTGGAGCGCACTTCTCCAACTTCCAACAGTACAGCTGATGGGCGAGCATCTCTTGAGAAGCGCTCTGACGTGTTGGATGTGTTCGTCAACAGTCCAGGAGTAAATGAGGATGTCGTCTAGGGAGACGAACACCCAGCGGCCTAGCATGTCTCTGAGAACATCATTGATGAATTGTTGGAATGCAGCAGGTGTGTTACAAAGTTCAAAAGGGATGACCAGGCTTTCATAGTGTCCTGTGGGGGTGATGAAGGCCCTTTTCCACTCATCGCCCTCTCTAATGTGCACCAGGTTGTAGGCGCTCCGGAGGTCCAACTTAGTAAAGATGGTGGCACCAGAAAGGGCATCCAGGGCAGAGTTGGTAAGCGCTAATGGGTGTCGGTTCTTGATGGTGATATCGTTGAGCCCCCGATAATCGACACATGGACGTAAATCAGCGCCTTTTTTCTTTACTAAGGAGAACCCCGCGGCGGCAGGTGAGGAGGAGGGCCGGATGGTACCTTGGCGAAGGGCGCTGGAAACATACTCCTCCATCGCCTGCATCTCGGTGGAAGATAGTGAGTAGAGATGGCCGCGGGGCGGGACACAACCCTCGTAGTTGGCTGTCTGGAGGGCGGCATCTCCCCAGTCCGTCTGGATAGCCAGGGTTTGGAAATCCGCTCACGGATGAGCCTCTCTGCCGCAGATGATATAACTTGGAGTCGGTCTCCACCTCAGCAGCAGGATGTTCAAAAGTTAGCTTTAGCTGACGGGTGAACTCTGTGTATGAATAGGCGACATCTGAATCCGAGCGAAGGACCACCGTGGCCCACTCAGCTCCTACCCGGATAGCAACAAGACGAGAAGTGCAACACGCAGTCGGTCTGTGGATTATCTGGTGGAATTAAACTCAAACACAAGATCCAATGATGTTAAAAACACACTGCATTTCCCATCCGTGCCATCCCACTTATCTGGTAGAGCTATGAAGACATCAGAAGGGGGTGGGGGGTGGGGGTGGCATCGAAACAGCCGCTGCGACGGGCGTGGCAACAGCCGGCTGAGCGGCCGAGCCGCGGAGGGTCGCGTTCTCCTGCCGTAGCTCCGCCACCTCGCGGCGCAGGGCCGCGACGTCTTGGATGCCTTTGTGGAGAACCGCGACATCACTACGGAGCTGATCGATCAGCTTAGCATGTTGGTCAACCATATCGCAGAGGTGAGCATAATCCGCTAGGTTTACTGCTGTTGGCTCAGTCATTCTGTCATAAACAAACGGAGATGGTCCAGAAGACTAGCAGTTAGCCCTGTAGCGTGGATGGTAAACCCAAACGCGGAAGTAGCGCGAGCAGGCAGGATAACCACGCTGTTATTTTTAGAACTCTCCCGAAGAGAGAGCAAGAGTCTACACAAATAAACTCGCGTTCTAATAACACACACTCAATCGAAAGCAAAACCCAAGAAAGTGAGTACTCACGATTAGACAGACAAAGAGTCGGTGATAGCATGGGCAAACTCAATGACTGAGCGATGTGCAGAGCCAGCTTGTTTCCTTTTATGCTTTAAGAGACTGGGCAAAAAAATCTGGGGCTGCTCCTTCAGCATCTGGATGACTGGCCATAATTGATGGGACCATGAATTCTGCGCTCTACCAGAAAATCCTGATAGTGAATGTCCGGCCATCAGTTTGTGATGTCAAGCTCAAGAGCACTTGAATTACGCAGCAGGACAATGATCCCAACCACACCAGCATGACCTGTGAATGGCTAAAATGTATGTTTTGGAGGGACCTAGTCAAAGTCTGATTCAGATAACTTTAAACAGGCTGTTCATGCTCGAAAACCCACCAATGTTGCTGAATTAAAACAATTCTACAGACAAGAGTGGGCCAAAATTCCTCCACAGCGATGTAAAAGACTTATTGCCAGTCAACGCAAAGTGTACTGTACAGTGCAACAGTGTATAAATACAAAAGAAGGTTTAGAGGACAATTGTTTTTTTCACATAGGGCGCAGTATTTTGTACTTACTCGTGTTATCATCGTGTAACACATTTTTTATGATCTGGGTCATTTAAGTAGGACAAATGTGCAACAACAAAAAAAGTCAGGAAGAGGCAATACTTTTTCACATATATTTGCCTATCCATCTATCTACTGTATCTATCTATCTATCTATCTCTGACTGTTTGTCTATCATTCTTTCTGTCTTCCTGCTATCTATCTTTCTGTTTGTCTGTCCTCCATTCTTTCTTCCTGTTTTTTCTATCTATCTACCTAGCCATCAATCTGCACATCCTTCCATGGCCCCGCCCACCCCGGATGCAGAGGATGTTAACTGTAAACATGGTGCACGCGCGGAGAGAGGGCGTGCAGATAGAGCGCGAGAGCGCGGCGCCATTTTGTTTGTTTTAGAGAAACTCCCGCGTTACTGTGGGCGGAGGAGAGGGAGAGGAGGTGGAGAGAAGGGGAGGAGGGGAGAGGAAACCCGGGGCACGGCGGCCAAATAAGGAAGGCTACCATAGGAGCGTTTCTTTGTAAGTAACGTTGCGTAATCGCAATCAGCTGGTCGTCGCAACGTGTTTAGTAATTACACATTCGTGCTCGCGTTATAAGCGCGCTAACCGTAAATCCGCGGTGTTTGTCTGACTCAGAGCTGGCAGGGCTGCTGCACGGCGGCTAACTGGCTAAACAGAAGCGCTAGAAACGCTGGCATGGTTCATGTTGTTTATGCATTTTCACTCGGCGTGTTTTTCAGCAGTACAACACAGAACTCCACACAGCGCTGGCTTTAATGCAGTGTGTACTGGAAATGGTTTAGAAATGCCTGGGTGACGCTGTAGAGCTCTGCAGGCTCAGACACCGCAGTGTGATGTGAGATTTCTGCGTGTGTGAGGGTTTATTAATAGTCTTAAGCAGAAGAAAACTGAGTCGGAGGTTTGCTGCAAGACGTGCAGCTCTATTAGAACACTGTGCATCCTCCGCTATTTCTCTGTAGCTCTGTGTGTGTGTGTGTGTGTGTGTCAGGCCGCGCTGCGCTTGACAGGTGCAACACACACACACACACACACACACACACACACACGCAGTGTCTTACTATCCTTCTGAGGACCTTCCATTCACAAGTTAAAAAATTATCAACGTAAATCTAATTTAAACCACTGCTGTCAATCGATTCAAAAAGTTTATCTAGTTAATCACCGTCATAAACTGTTTAATCACAATCACAATTATAAATAATCGGATTTGCTTACAGTACAGACCAAAAGTTTGGACACACCTCCTCATTCAAAGAGTTTTCTTTATTGTGTTCTTTATTGTGTTCTTTAGCCCAAACGCGTCTCTTCTGCTTGTTCCTGTCCTTAGCAGTGGTTTCCTAGCAGATATTCTACCATGAAGGCCTGATCCACACAGTCTCCTCTTAACAGTTGTTCTAGAGATGTGTCTGCTGCTAGAACTCTGTGTGGCATTGACCTGCTCTCTGATCTGAGCTGCTGTTAACCTGCGATTTCTCAGGCTGGTGACTCGGATGAACTTATCCTCCGCAGCAGAGGTGACTCTTGGTCTTCCTTTCCTGGGGCGGTCCGCAT
>JAAGKR010001528.1:93251-122141 GCA_011419295.1 Clarias macrocephalus | reverse complement strand
AACATCTGTTTACATCTGTTTTATGGATGTTGAATATATAATACAACTATGACTTTTTATATTTATTGCTGTGGTGGTGTAAGAGGAATAAACATGTAGATGTGCTCACAGTAACTCTGTTATTCTTATCAATCTTGTGGCTTCATCTGTCTTCTAAAGCTGTTGTTTCTAATCTGTTATATTTTTATATTTGTTTCTGTCTTTTAGCTCCAGTATCAACTCCAGTAATAAGAAATCAAAGAGAAGAACAAAGTGTTTCCCCCACAGAGGTGTGTTTCCTCCTGGGTAGTGTGGAGAATGGAGAAGATGTGACGTTATCCTGGTACAGAGGGACTGAGAGACTCAACATCAGCAGTAACACAGATCTCAGTGTTAACCTCAGTCTCACACTGCAAATACACACCCAGGACATTAACACGAACACTTACACCTGTGTGTCTGCAAACCCTGTCAGCAATAAAACAACTTCTCTCAGCATCACACAGGTCTGTGATCCTCACTCAGGTACAGCAGAGTCTTTAACACACCACAGGGGAGGATTAGTTCTGTACAGGGTCATAGTACAGGGTTCATTAATATCTCTAATGAGAATCTCTGATGGGTTTCAGTGGGTGTTTTATTTAAGGCTGTTTTTTTTTTTACAAAGTTCATAGTGGAACATGTAATACAATTTGCATTGCATTTCCATTTTCATGACCTACATCTCAGTTTTTTTGCCAATAAATTAAGGTTTAATTTCAGCAGAATAAAATGCACATACAACATTTACAAACAGCTTTTCATGATAATAACAATAATCTTAATTTCTTATAACAATTCACTGATAGAACAAACCTCTTGCATGAACACAACTCTTTGACATCAGCTGAGGAAAATTTTGTTTATACCATCTCTAATACCCAGTGCATCTTCTGCAGTAGATTGTGCCTGATGATGTGATTACATCGTATGAGTCGGGCTCATCACTGATTCTGACAACTGTAGCTAGTTTCCATGTATTTTTGATTCTCATATTCACTCTCTGTTCCCTTCTGAGGGCTGGAAGCAGAGCTGTTGTTCTATCATACCAACTCTTCTGCTGTGACTGACGATGCTGCAGCGCTAATTGAACGTACTTCGGTGTGATAGGCTGCAGAACACCTTTATCGGTTATGTGGAATATCGAACTCTACCCATCAGGATCTGGGCTGGAGAGTATTTGAGACCAGTGACAGGAGTGTTGCAAAGTGTCAATAAGGCTAGGTGAGAGTCAGTGCCAGACTGAGCAGCTGCTTTCAGCATGGTTTTGGCAGTTTTTATGGCTCGATCAGTCATACTGTTGGACTGAGCGTTGTTCAGGCTGGAATGAGTGATAAACAAACCTCAATGATCAGCGAATCGAGCCATTTCAGCAATGGCGAAGGGTACATGATCTGCGCTCAGTGTCTCAGGTACACAATGTCTCGCAAAGACTGCCTGGAACTGCGCTTGAGTGAGCCGGATGATTTGTCTGACAGCTGAAGGACTTCTGAATATTTAGAAAAATAGTCCACTATCAGAAGAAATGCTTGTCCCTGAAAGTCTAAAATGTCAGCAGTTATCTTCTACCATGGAACCAGATGCAAAATAAGTGGCTCCTTCCAATTTTGAACTACAAGGAACTACAGGACTCCAACATCCAATGTATAGCTTAAGTGAGCCCTGACCAGTAGAAGCATGATCTGGGAAGCTGATGATCTGAGATTACTTTTTCTCCACAAAGATCTAGATTCTCTGCTCCGTCAGATGGAATATATGCTCTGGACAGCAGGTCTGTAATTAGCATTTGGTTGCCTGGAGTGAAGACGATGTGAATGTCATACCTCGGTAACTGGAGCAGGATTCTTTGAAGATGTGTTGGCGTTGACCCAGTGGGTTTGGAGAACATCGCCTCAAGTGGTTTATGATACGACTGAACTCATACTGAAACATACTGGTGAAATTTCCTCAGAGCAAACACCAGAGCATAGTAGTTTTAACAGCAGATAGGGCTCTTGAAGCATATGCTACAGGTTGCTGTTTCTGCGTCAGAGGAGCTCCCAAGCTGTGTTTTGAGAAATCTGCCTGCTATGGACTTTTTTGGATTAAAATCTCTAAAGAAGTAGTAATGTTTTCTGCTGTTCAGGAGCCATGCCCAGTCTATATGTTTCCTTAGCAACAGTCTGAGTGATGCAGTGAGGGTGGCTTCATTGGTCATGAATTGCGACAGGTGGGAGGAGGAGGCTGTAATATTACTGATACCTTTGATTCATCAGGTTTCACTCCAGCCGATGTAATGACATGGCCTAGGTAAGTCAGGTGGTCTCCGCTAGGCGGCAGTAGGTGGGAGGCTTTTACCTTAGATATCTTCTGTTCTTCTGTAGACTAGACGGGCCGGCTCGCTGCTTTTCTGTCAGATGCCGACGCCATATTGAAGATATCCAAAGCCGCATCGCGTCAATCACAGTGAACTAATGTTAGTATTTTATATAAATTATTTATTTACGATTTAGAGGGTATCTTATTTTGATCTCTTTTATCCTACTGCAGGTCTCTTATTCTTATTATTGTAAGCATATTCACTCTATATTTAGCCTTTTATATTGTCTGCTGAATTAGTTTGTTACCGCTTTAGATCTCTTCAATAAGGCGTCGGGATCTGACGGAAGTGGAGCGAGTCTAATCTACAGAAGAAGTCTATGGTAAAATCCTCACAAGCACTACCGTCTAGCGGGGATTACCTGTTACTGCAAGCTTTATTTACTCTCGCTGTTAACATGTACAGTACATAATATATGTATTTTACATTTATTAAAATAATTGTTTTAAAACATTTAAAATCACTTCTTCATTTTATTTTAAAATGTTATGTTACTTAACATTAATGTATTAAATATTATAATTCTGATTATTCATGTGTTAAAAGTGTTTTATTTGTACTGAAATTTACCTTAATAAATAAGTTTTATAATAAACACACACACATACACGCACACTCACAGACGCACACTCACAAACACACTTATTTACTTACAAGACATCGTATTTATGACTCATGCTTACAAGTTCATATTTTGCTGAAGAAGAAACTGTAAACTAACAGTTGTTTTTTTGTTTACAATAAAGACATAGTTATGAATGCCATAGTTATTGTATGTGTTAAATATATTAAGTTAAAATAGACATAGTTTTATTCATCAGCTTAACCGTTAATGCTTGTATAGGTGATGTGAATATCAAGAATCATGGAATTAATTTCAGAACAAATAAACATTTTTAAACCACAGGACACGGTAATTAAAATATTTACTGTAATTAATATGATGTAATCTAAAATGCACTCTGTGACAATCTTGTAAAACATAATGTAATACAAAAATTTTTTAATAAACTGTTTAATAAACAGTGATTAGCACTGTCGCCTTGCACCGCCAGGGTCCGGGTTCGATCCCCGGCCAGGCTCGATTTTCGTCTCTGTGTGCATGGAGTTTGCATGTTCTCCCCGTGCTTGGTGGGTTTCCTCCGGGTACTCCGGTTTCCTCCCACATTCCAAAAACATGTAGGTTAGGCTAATTGGGGTTCCCAAATTGCCCGTAGTGTGTGAATGAGTGAGTGTATGTGTGTGTGTCTGTGCCCTGCGATGGATGGCACCCTGTCCAGGGTGTACCCTGCCATGTGCCCCAAGTCTCCTGGGATAGGCTCCAGGCCCCCCGTGACCCTGAATACAGGATTAAGCGCTATAGATGATGAGTGATGAGTGAGTGAGTGAGTGAGTGAGTGAGAATAATCTGAACAGTACTGTATATGCATTTTAAAGTCAGAGTAAAATAAGCATGCAGTAAATGGTAGTCTCCGCTAGACGGCAGTAGGTGGGAGGAATTTACCATAGATGTACATAAATCTATGTCTACTAGACTCTAGACGCCATGTTGAAGATATCTAAAGCCCCAGCGCGTCAATATAATATTATTGTAATAATAATAATAATAATAATAATAATAATACATTTTCTGTGACTTATATTGATCTCTTTTATCATCCTGCATGTATCTTATTCTTATTTCTGTAAGGTTATTCACTGTATATTTAACCTTTTATACTGCCTGGTGAATTAAGTTTGTTACGGCTTTAGATCTCTTCAATATGACGTCGGGATCTGACGGAAGTGCAGCGAGTCCGGCTCGTCTATTTCACAAAAGTTATCTATGGTAAAATCCTCCCATCTACTGCCATCTCGCGTTGATTACCTGTTACTGCAGCTTCATTTCACTCGCTGTCAAGATACTGTATATGTATGGATTTTACTATTTGATTAAATATTAAAAAGGCATTTATTAATGTTACATTATGTTAATCACATTACATTTTACAAGTTATTATGTTTCCTGTGAAACATTCCTGTTAACATATTTATTGTAGCATTATCACGAAGTTCTGAAATTAATTCCTCTTTTTTTCTGTAAGAATTACATTTCATATATGAGTATTAACTTTGGATTAAATACATAAAAAAATTTATTTAGCACAGAGAAAGAACTTGAACAATGGGTTGGCCACACTCAAACACAAACACACTCACCCCCCCCCCCCCCACACACACACACACACACACACACGCTTACAATTTGTTATATTTATGGCTCAGATTTTATTTTACAGAATTTATATTTTGCTCAAGAATGAAGCAGAAAACGTGATTTAACACTGACATCTAATCTACATCATATATAAAAGTGTGTGTGTGTGAGAGAGAGAGAGATGAACGTATTGTTCATCATTAAAAATACCCTTAATGTGTGTTAAATAAAATGAAACTGTTTATTATTATTATTATTATTATTATTATTATTATTATTATTATTATTCATCTGATTAAGACCACTCATATCTACGAAACTAATCAATTACAAGAATAAATCTCAAGCCAAACAAACATTTTTGTAACACAGAAAACATGTACTTAATAATTTTAAATACATTTAATAAGTGATTTTTTTGTGTTTTTACACAATTATTTGATTAAGTATAAAAAATACTTATACATGTTTACAGCGAGAATAAATAAATCTTGAAGTAATGTAAAATTGTAAGATTCATGAAAAAAAATAATTGCAGAAAGTACATCTTTCTTCTGTCTTTCTTCAAAATAAATTTTGTGGCCTAGACGGGACGGACTCGCTGCACTTCTCATATTTATACTGTATAAAATGAATGCGATCCTAAAATAAAATACATCGCCTTGCTGATCAGTCTCAGTCTCAGCCGTTCTTTTAGTTCACTGTTATGTGACGCGATGCGGCTTTAGATCTCTTCAATATGGCGTCGGGATCTGACGGAAGTGTAGCGAGTCCGGCCGTCTAGTCTACAGAAGTTATCTATGGTAAAATCCCGCTTATTGCCCTCTAGCGGAAACAACATGTTACTGCACGCTGTATAAGTCGCGTTGTTAATATCCATTTCCATATATGGATTTTATTATTCCATGAAATGTTTGTTAAAACATTTTCGCATTTATTAAATACATTTTAAAACTATATGTTTGATGTTACATTATGTTAATATAACTGCATTCCTCTCTCTCTCTCTCTCTCTCACACACACACACACACTCACACAGCTGCTAAAGCACAGGACACTATATCCAGGACTTTCTGACAATACCTGTTTGCGCTGGTACACTGTTGTATACATATATATGTAATCATCATTTTTTGTTTTATTCTTTATTGTTTTATTCAGTGATGCTGCTGGATTCTGAGAGATACCAAACAAATTCACTGTTTATTATTATGAAAAGTCTCTTTATCTTTATTTTTTTATATAACATTTTCTGTAACACAAAATTAAGTGTAAAAATTCCCAAAAAAACAAAAGGCAGTGAACAGCTTTATTGTAGCATTAAAAAGTTCTGAACAATGTTTGTTCTCCTGTTGTGTGGTAAATATAATAAAATAAAATGAGTATTGCTTATTCTAATTATCTGTAATGTGATTGTCTTACTAGAATTGCAGAATGAAGTTCAGAAATGTTCCGCAATTCTAGTAAGTCAAGATAATCACACACACCCACACACAAACACACACACCATCACTCACACACTACAGGCAATTTGGGAACACCAGTTAGCATAATCTGCATGTTTTTGGACTGTGGGAAGAAACCCACTAAGCACGGGGAGAACATGCGAACTCCACACACACACACACACACACACACACACACACACACACACACACACACACACACACACACACACACACACACACACAGTGCTAACCACTACACCACCGTTCCACCACTTACTGTACATTGTTCTTTTTAATCTTTCGGCTGCTCCTGTTGAGGGATCGCCACAGTGGACCATCTGATCTGCACACAACTTGGCACAGGTTTTATGCCGAATGCTTTCCCTGACACAATCCTCCCATTTTATCCGGACTTGAGAAGGAACTGCATCCAGTGGCTGTGGGAATCAAACCTGGACCTTCACCATGGCAGGTTAGACACCTACCAATAAGCCACCAGTTCCACCGTTACATAATAGGGTCTGCACCAAAATATACAGGGTTGAAATAAAAAAAAATACAAACAATATCACCTTGTTTTCATCTATGAGTTTATTTATTGTGAAAGAAACTAGCACACACTATATTAGAGTGTTGATTTACCACGATGTGCATAATGTAAGTGTTGGAAGTGTGTGTGCATTGCCTTGCTGTAGACAGCGCTCATATCGTTCATGCAGATTCTCAACCCTGATCCCCGTAACGAATGTCACTGCAGACTCCTGCAGGAGATGATTTGTGGGTGTAATGCAGGTGGATCTTCACAGATGAACACACTCTCCTTTGACATTCTCTACGAGTAGCCATCAGGTGGTGTAACATCAGGGGAATGTAACAGGGACGGGAAGGAGTTGTTCTACCACCTTTTTTAAACTCTGTGAACACGCGTGTCTGGAGCTATGCCCCGTCAACAAACACACATGTGGATCCAAGAAGTGCAAGTCTCAATACTGGCGCATACCATATTTATAAATCATTTTAAAACATGATTTTAAGGGTCAAAGGGTTTTAATGTTATATTTTCCTGAAGACTGAAACATTATTTAACTACAGGATTGACAGTCATGTTCAAAAGTATTGGAACAGCAAGGACATTCCTGTCATTTTTGTGGGACGTTGAAGACACTTCGCTTTGAGAGAATCAGATCTGACAGATGTTTCATTCCCTGGTATTTACATCTAGCTAAGTGTCTGAGGACTGAGTCCTGACCATGAAGCTCAGAGAGCAGTGTGTGGGAGAAAAGTGAGATTTGTTTATATGTGAGAAAGTGAAAGTAAACACTGTTAATATAAAACACATATAGTTTATTGTTTGTGAAAGCAGCAGTGTGATTTTGTGTTTAGGCTTTTTGACAGTTTACACAGTGACTAAAATCTCTGTTTGTTTCTTGCGTCGCTGACCTATGACGTTTGTTACGGTCCCTTACCTCTGACGTTGTGCCTACGTCACATAGGAAAATGGTGGCGTAAAGCGCGCGCCCGAGCGAGCCAGTGTTCGCGCGTGCACGTGAGGCTGCCTGTGAGCTGCGTAACATGCACAGGAGGGGAGCTCGCGCGCGCTAACACTTCTGACTGACCATACATGTTCCGTTTTCAGGTAAAGCCTTCACTTTGTCTATAACATTACCTCTGTTTCCTGTTCCGAGTTATGAAACGCGGCGCTTTCAGAAGCGCTGGGTCGGTTTCGTCCCATTGTTTACGGACACAGCCGGCTAAGCTAGCTAGCTGACTAGCCTTAGCCCTGGCAGAGGCCTGTTTTACGTTTCCCCCACCCGTTTTCTTGCCAATCTCCGTATCCGTATATTGTGATTGGCTATCGGGTTTGTACGTGCACGCAGGATGCCGAATGGAAGCTCGTGAGTATAGAGAGCTGGCCAATCACAGCGCAGGAGGCGGGAGTTGTCAATACGGGTGGGAGAAGGCCTAAGCTAGAAGCTAACACCGGTGTTAGTTTTCTCTGCAGTGAGAGTGAGATCCTGTTTCTCTGATAAACTCTTATTAATTACAATTAATTACACTTTATATTCTCTCTAATGTAACCGTGTCCGGGTTTAGAGCTGCAGGACGGACACTGTTAGCTAACAGATCAGTTAGTTATATAAACAAGTAAATAAGTTAGTAGTCTTTACTCTGGAACTCCTTTATAAATATCTATCTAAAACTAGTTTATTATTTAAATCACACTTATACAGCCAGAGTCTAAAGGAAGCATTAAACCCTGCTGAGAAAAACAGTCTCAATCTGCTCTCACTCAGTATGGGTGCAGCGCAAAAGTATCTGCCCCCTTTATTATTATTATATTATAAGTCCTTTGTGTTTATAAGCACATCACCAGATCCTAAACAACCTTCGTATCTTGGATTAGTACACTAACAAATCAGGTTATAAGTTTACTTTATTGTCTTTAATGTTAAGTTGTTTATTTTATTTAATTTAGGGGCTGTCCTGGGCGAAATTTGAGGTAATAGCTAGGAGTAAATCTCAGATCAGGGGTTCTCTCTCATCAGTGATGTAGACTGTTCTCACTCACACACTGTGGCTGATTATTACCCTCAGTGTGTGTATGTGCGCGCGCAGTTTACCAGCGTTGCTCTATGTTCGGGTTACAGGAGCCATTCTTGTTACTCAGAGCTGGTCTCGTTAAATTGATTTTTCATATTTGTGACTGTAACATGACTGAGGTCGTTAACATGAACCTGCCCCCCCTGTACATACATATAAACACACACACACAGAATTATGGGAAACTCTGCACAGGTTCTAGATCTTCAGATCAGTTTTACTGATTAACAGATAAATGTCCTTGGTGTCCTTCGTTCCTCTGAGTACAGTCAGCATGACAATGTCCTCTGTTGTTGTTGTCATGCGCGCGCGTGTGTGCGCGCGGATTAGTTATCAGTAATAATGTCTGATGGTGAGCAACATAAAGTCTCTAGGGGGTCTGATTTGAAAGTTAACAGTAGGACGGTGTGAACAGATCCTAGTGTGTGTGTGTGTGTCTGCTCCATCATATCCTGTGTTTCCCCTGTTCCCCCCAGTCCTTTGATGATGACTGCACCCTGGAGGAGGAGGAGGAGGGTCTGGTAGAGGAGGAAGAGGAGATTGACCAGTTTAACGATGACACGTTTGGGGCCGGAGCCATCGGTAACCCTGCAGCGCTCACACACTCTGACACCTGTTGAGGAAATCTACAATCAACAGATTTACACAACTGAGTATTCATGTCTCTGTCTGTCTCTCTCTGTCTCCACACAGATGATGACTGGCAGGAGGAGCATGCGCGTCTGGCGGAGCTGGACGAGAGAGACGGGCTGCTGGGAGGAGCAGGTGAAGCGTCCTCCCTCCCCGCCGTCCCTCCTCCATCCGAGAGCGTCCCTCTTCCCTCCTCTCTCCCCCCTCCCCCCACTTCCTCTCTCTCTCCGCTCGGCTCAGAGGACAGGACTGGGGGCGACCTGGCCGAGTCTCTAGCTCACCTCATCCTCGACGCCGATCCCGCCATCGCCGAGGTGGGCGCGGCCGAGCCGGACAGGTCCCGCCTCCCACCTTCGGCTCCGCCCGGTCAGGGGTTGCCTCCGGGTTTGAGTGCTGTGTCTCGCTCGCTGCTCAGCTACCAGCAACAACAGCACCTACTGCACAGAGGAACAGTGCCACTGCAGCAGGTATACACACACACACACACACACACACACACACACACACACACACACACACACACACAAGTGAGATCATGGACACTGACTGTTTTCTCTCTAACAGGTGAACTCTCACAGTATTTGGGAGAACAACATGGGCTTCGGTCCTGTTAGTGTTACACATGGACTTGTCACACACATCGAGGTAAAACACACACTCACACACGGTTCTAGAAGATTATAACCTTTTTAAAAAAATATTTAATTGAAATATGTCTGATTTGTCTGCAGGAGTCTCCGCTCCTGTCCATGATGAAAGAGCTTCCGAAACGGACTCCTCCAATCAGCCGGGAGGAGGGGCGGGATTTGTCTGAAAGAGTCCCGCCCCCTCGAGCCTCCTCGCCCGTGATCGGGAGTCCACCAGTTAGAGCGATACCGATAGGAACTCCGCCCAAACAGCCCATGAGCCACGCCCTGAATCAGCAGGTACACTTGGACTCATCTAATCTAACTGGGGAAAAAGAGACTTCTGGTTGAAATCTATACATAAAAAAAGAAAACACAGATGTCGACTTAATCGATCCACAAATTTTATAAATTTAGTACTTATCCAGTCTGATTAATGAATTAATTAATATTCTGATATTTTGAGCGTCAGCGTTAAAGGAGCAGTTTTTTTTTTTTATATAATTTTTTAAAATTTATATATCACTCATCACTGTCAGTTATAGTTAGATTTGTGTCCTGGTTCTGAAAAATAAGCTCTGCCTCCTAAAGCAAAATGTTTTTGCTTGGCCCCGCCCATCATCACACATAGCACACTGCTGCTTTAGGCTGTATTAACACTCAGTACGATGTGTATTAGAGTTCATGAGGTAACTGGTGTGTGTGTCTCTCTCTCTCTCTCTCTCTCTCTCAGCTCCACCACCCCACTGCGGTGCATGTGAGAGCTCCAGTCCCACACCGTTACCCTCCTCCCTTCCCTGAGCGCCTCTCGCCCAACACCCTGCTCAACATCGCCGTAAGTCTATCTCATACACACTCACACAGTTATTTTCAGAAATAACTGACTTAGAATGTGTTATTTACACCATAGTGTGTAGTGTTCAGTGTTAATATAATAATCACTTATATATAGTTAATCTATGATCAGTATTAAAGTATTAATCACATCGTTCTCTACGCCTCACTACTGGAAATTATTATTACACACAATAAATCGTTAATCAAACGTTCTGTAACGATGTGTTAAGGAGACTTTTATTTCCCATAATCCCCCTCTGTGTTAGAACTCTCCACTGTGTCGCCCTCCGTTCCCGGGTGGAGTCGCTCCTGTCCTGTCTCAGATACAGCGAGCGCAGCTGCTCAACTCTCAGGTAACACACCATCACCCCCAATCCATCCCCCTCCCCCTCCTCAGAGACACCATATATAACCCTGTCTCTGTCTCCTCCTGTCTCCATCTCCTCTCCAGGTGGGTCCGTTCCCCCGAGGTCCGGGTCCTGCTCCTTCCATCCTGCCCGGTACTGCTGCAGGTTTCAGGCCCTACTTCGGACAGCCGCCTCCTCGAGTCGGCCCTCACGGCCCCCACGGCCAGCATCCTAATCACGCCCCTCCCACTGGCCACGCCCCTATCCGCCACAACACCACTCACCTCCATCCACAGCACCGCAGGATGCTCACACAGAGGATGCAGAGCAGAGGGTGTGTATTGTGTTTTAACATCCCGTGAGCATCTATATGACACTGAGTGAGATGTTGATCTCTCTCTCTCTCTCTCTCTCTCTCTCTCTATCTCTCTCTCTGTGTGCTCAGTGGTGGAGCAAGAGTAGGAGGAGGAGACCGGAGGATCAGAGACCCGTACAGTAACCTGATGACCCAGAAGGAGAAGGACTGGGTGGCTCGCATACAGATGATGCAGCTGCAGAGCACTGATCCTTACCTGGACGACTACTACTACCAGGTACACACACACACACACACACACACACGTGTAGATCTTGTAGATCAGATCTGACCTTTAACCTTTGGTATGAATGTTTGTAGAATTATTATGAAAAGATGGAGAAGCGTCCAGAGCGAGATCGAGACAGTAGCAGGAAGGAGCACGCCACCAAACTCATCACTCCTCAGGTGGCCAAGCTCGAGCACACCTACCGCCCAGGTAACACACACACACAGACGTGATTGTGCACTTTGCCCTTTCACCTCAGCACATACACTTATAATCTCAGTATATGAGACTCAAACAAACCGTGTGTGTGTGTGTGTGTGTGTGTACAGTGCAGTTTGCTGGGTCTCTGGGTAAACTCACCGTGTCCAGCGTGAACAATCCCAGGAAGATGATTGATGCCGTGGTGACGAGTCGCTCCGATGATGAGGCGAGAACTTTATCCCTCACTCTACCTCGTGTGTGTGTGTTCTGATTTTTATTTATTTTTTTCTTTACTAAATGCAACATTATGTGTGATGTGTTCAGGAGAAGAGAGAGAAACAGGTGTGGAACAAGAGAAGACAGATCCTCTACACTGTGGAGAAGGTGAGCAGGATATAAAAACTAAAATCATCACTAAATACTCACATGTTCAGGATAGTATCAGTTACAGAGTCACATAACAGGAGTCAGTTAAAACATGTTTGTGTTCTACGTCGCCCCCTGGTGGAGGAATCGGGTTCCGTCACGTTCAGGCTGCTTTCAGACTCGACATGATTTAATTCTCCACAGTCAGCTTTCATGTTGATGTTCTGTACCTCAGAAGACTGACGATAAGAAACACAGCAGTCGACCTTTACAGTAAACATTATTAATATTTTGAGGACAAAGTCATAAATTACCACATGAACCGTGTTATTATATCATACGTAACATACACAATCTATACATAATGAATAATACTTTAGCAATAATACTATAGCACGTTTCATAATGTGCTAATATAAACATTTTATTAAAAAAGCAATTTTAAAACATGAACCCGAACTTCTTGAGCTCTCTCAAAGTGCACACATCTTTAAATAAATCAGCTGACTTTTTTTTTTTATATTAAACAATTTTTAGACCATTTTAACTGTGTGTCTGTGTCTGTGTCTGTGTCTGTGTGTGTGTGTGTGTAGATGTACACGCTGCTGCTGGAGGTGCAGGACTTCGAGAAGAAATTTCTCCAAACCCCAGAGGAGGAGAGAGAAGCCCTGCTGGAGCAGCACAAAACCAACACGTTGCAGCTCTACAACTCACTGAGGGAGAAGGAGTGGGACGAGCGGTGAGGACACGAGACGAGACCAGTGTTTATAACCATATAAAATATGTTCTGTATTAATATGATCGTGTGTGTGTAGGGTGAGTGATGAGCAGTGTCTAATGATCATGTCGGTGCGTAAAGGGAAGCGCCTCATCGCAAGGCTCCTCCCCTTCCTGTCTTCATCCCAAGCTGCTAATGTCGTCATGGGGATCGCCCGCAATCTTCCCGCTCTGGCCAAGAAGGACAAGCAGGACCAGGTAACCACGCCCACTTTTAAATGACATCACCTCTGTTCTAGTTGTGTGTGTGTGAGAGATCTGGGTTTTACTTCATCAGTTTACTTTAATCAGTAAAACAAACTTCAGTCACTAGTCATGCAGCTTCTCTCTCTCTCTCTCTCACACACACACACACACACACACACACACACACACACACACACACACACACACACACACACACAGAGCATAGAATATATTACACTGAACTTGTCCACAATCAGTAATCAATTAAATCATTTGTAGTTTATAGTTTACATTTTATTTAAACATTTCTGTCAGCACAAGTCTACAGTAAATATTTTAAACAAAATATTTATTACATAAAGCTGTTGGATATCACTCCTGTCTGTCTCTCTGCTCTCATTCAAATAAAAACACTAACATCATGTTTAATTCTGGTCACCAACTAAATTACAAATGAATATTATAAATATTATAAATATATAAATATTACAGTATAAATCAGGTACATACAATAATCAGGTTACACCCCTCTCCCAGTCTCTTCTGTGTATATATACACACACACACCTCATGTTAATGCAGTGACTGTGTCGTGTAGGTGCTGTGCTGTTTAGTGGAGCCGGTTGCAGGTGTGATCCAGTCCATGTCGAGCTCGACCCTCACTGATCTGCTGCAGGAGCTTCAGCGGGGCGACGGACACTTCCCCCGCGTGCTGCAGAATAAAGTAACTCGCGCGTGCACACACGCAGGCACACGCACACACACACTCAATGCTCTCTGTGTGTGTATATAACTCCAGTAGTGGGTGTTACAGGGGGTTTGACCTCACCTCTGTGTGTGTGTGTGTGTGTGTGTGTGTGTTCGTTCCAGTTTGGTGTGACGCTGCTGTATCTGATCCTGAGTGAGGGAGAGAGGATGCAGAGCTCCGATCCACACTGTCAGCTCATGGACGATAATCGCTGGTGAGGTCACCGTCACATGATCACCAGCGTCATGCTCACACTCCTCCTCTAGTTGTGTGTGTAACGTGTTCTCTTGTGGTGTCTCAGGACGGAGCTGGTGTTCTCGGTGACCAGGGAGCTGTTACAGGTTCCCTCCTCCTCCCTCTCCCCTCCCCTCTTCACCCCCCCCAACCTGCTCTCGCTCTTCTCTCGCTACGTCGACCGCCAGAGACTCGAGCAGCTGCAGGAGAAACTACAGTGAGCTCTACAACACACACACACACACACACACACACACACACACACATTTATACATGGGATGGCGGTACGGCCTCAGTCGCCTGAACTACCATGATGCTGGTTGCCATGGTTATCTTTTTATTTATTTATTTATTTTTATTTCAGGACGCTGCATGTGTCCTAAAATGTGCTGATATTATTTTTTTATCTTTGACTTCAGGATCACTGCCTTGTCCAGGTAGAAGATACTCCACCCATCGAGTCGCTGTCCTGTGTGTGTGTTTGTATGTGCAAGTGTGTGTGACATCATAATTAGGGCTTATTTTAATCCATCATAAAACTGTCATTTCTTTATTTTCCCAACTTTATTAGGTGTGTTTGTGTGTGTGTGTGTGTGTGTGTGTTTGAGTGGAGAGGTTGCGTCCGATGAAGTTGAATATTCCCACGGAGATGAATATTCTGCATTTTTAAATATGTTGTTAACACGATGCCTGTGATAAAACATGAAATTAAAAGTATTTCTATTGTATAAATGCAACTCTGTGTGTTTAATAAGTTCAGCTGAGTTCGTCCGTTAGAACTCGAGTCTCGTTCAGTATGCGTAGACCGATACGTCATGACCTCAACCGCGGTCAGGTGATCATTGATCCTGAAGGACATCACGCACAGCAGGTGAACCATCAGGTCTCAAATCCTCATGTGTTGGCTGTTTGAGAGATGACCAGAGAGAGGATCTGAGTGACTTGTAGTGCCCAGGGCTCAGATTATGACATCATCTGATCATGTGCTCATGCTGAGTGTCTGTGTGTCACTGAAGGCTCTTACAGTCACACTAATGCTCAAAGATCTGAAAGTCCGACTGGGGAACAATATTCTGCTTGATGGTGGGACGAGGAAGCAAAGAGGAGAAAAAAGGAAAATTTAGAAAAAAAGAGGTGAAATCAACCAACATTTATTTATAAACTGTAGCAGCTTACAGGAACCTAATTTTAACCAAAGTGTTTCACAGCAGTAAAAATGACAAAGGAATTAGAGTTATCATCGCTGTTTTCCTCTAGATGTAGATGCTAATGTCGTTGTAATTCTACGATTTCCATCAAAACTGAACATTTTTATGCATTGTGCAGGGGGAGGTTGTGGATCCAAAGGTCCCAGGTTTGATTCCAGAGTACGACTAGTTTTTAACCCAAAACTCCCATCCCAAGTTTAAAAATACTGCCTAATTAATCATAACATGAGGTTAGATTATTGGAAAAGTATTAGTTTGTTGTTAAATTTGGCTAATATAGTCAAATTAATAACTAATAGATTAAACATATAAAGCAATGCATCAGTGTATTTTCCTTCTCTACATTACTGTGATCTGCTGGAATGAAGGAGAATTTATTACAAATGTAATATTAATCTGGTGATGTACTTAGAAATAAATCATAAAGTTTCTTGAAAAACTAAAAAGCTAATTTGATATCAGATTATTGTATCATTATACAGTTATGATATTGTACTCATTGATTATCTTTCAGTTTCACCTCCTTTCAGTTTTTTAAAACATCCACACATAAATATACCACACATATAAATAAATGCTATGAGGAAATTGCTGAAGCAATACTTATTAAAGTGCAGTCTTATCGTGTTACGTTCAAAAAATATTTATATTCCGAATCGTTTAGAAGTTTGACTCACACTGGGGGCGGGGGCAAGGCAGAAATTTAGCAAATGGAGGAAGCTGATTGGCTGTGAAGTTTACAAAGGCCAGGACGTGATTTGAGGAGAGACTCGACGCGGATTGGTCAAGATGAGATTTTGTAAGAGAGGAAAGATAATTGACTGAATTTTACAGAATTTTGCAAACGAACTGAAAACTGAATTAATTTAATTATATTTAAAATGTAAAGCTGCAAGCTTGGTATGACGTCATATACTGTCTATAGATCTGAATCGTAACACGGACATGAAACTCGGACCACCTTAAATGTAAGATTTGTTCTAAAAGAAAACGAGTGTAAAATTGTTTTACGTTAAAATCAGTAATGTGGTGTTCAGTAGACAGAATATGGAGGAGGGAAAAAATGTGCGCCCGAACAGGGACTTGAACCCTGGACCCTCAGATTAAAAGTCTGATGCTCTACCGACTGAGCTATCCGGGCTTCAGGTTCACTACAGGTATGTAAATTCCATAAAAATATGACAAGATGAATTTCCCAATGAAAATCCAAATTTTATTAATCATTATTTATTTATAATTGATTTATCTTACAATTTATATTGCGCTTTTTATACTACGTGATGAAAATGAAAGATAATTAATTACCATAAATATAAAGGCGATTATGAAGCATCGTTAGGCTAGCATAATATTATTTATGATATAAAGTTGCTGTATACGAATGTTTTATTTTTTGCGAAATTAAATTGATCAGATTCATACCTGTTTCACGTTGAATGACGCTGCAGAGATGCCGAGTGGCCGCCAGTGGGCGCTCATTTCTCATCCGCCGTTATACACATATTACGTTCTGAAATGAGAAGGATGACGCGAGGTTTATAAATGCTATTCCTCAAACGCTCAACAGGTGGCTCCGTGGCGCAATGGATAGCGCATTGGACTTCTAGCCAAACACTGGAGAAGTGATTCAAAGGTTGTGGGTTCGAGTCCCACCGGAGTCGACTTTTTTTTTCCTCTCTTCCTTCTCTCAATGTTTTTGCAAATATCAAGTTCTTTCTTTTGCACATTACTACAATATTTTCCTCTTTTACGCATTTAATCGTCTGTCTTTTTAAAGGTTCATATCATATCATCTTTACGTCCGGGTCCGTCTAGAGTAAATACATGCGAAATTATACGAAATAAGTAGTACATATTAATTTGAACAAAACTATAAAAAATATTTTAACATTAAATTCTATAATTAAAGTAAAACGGTTCTATGAATCAACCAGTTAATTAAAAATATTTTTAAGAGTCAGACAAGTTTGTAGGGAAAAAACCGACGTCATAGTAGTTGTTGCTGGCTATACAGCACACTCAGCAAATAACGCTTCCGCCATATTGGAAAGGTCAGGAAATCGAATGCAGGTCTTATGCACATCATCCCATCATTTTGTCCAAACATATTTTCTAATGTATTTCTCTCTGCTTCAGTCCCCTATACAGTCAAAGCATTAATATGTGGTCTCAATAACAATGAATGGAAGAAATAAAATGATAAGATCAGTCATTTATAATAATTTTTTTTAATAATTAGTTTTTAAAAAATCAGCTTTTCAATTGCATAAAATGATTCTTTATTTTATATTCATATTTATGTTGTAAGTTATTTACAAGTGCTGCACAACTACCTTTCTGCAGTTTTACGTAGAAACTTCCTAATGGTCAGTCGGACCGTTGCCCTCTCCAGCATGGCTGCACGATTGGCGCGTTTGCCTTTCTTCCGGTCAGGTTAACTGCGCTTGCGCAGTCTGTCCCCGGTATCAAGCATTAGGAAATCCTGTGTGTAGAGAAGGTTCCAGACGCCGAGTGTGTGTGTTAAACAGGAGAAACCCAATTCGATGAGAAAAGAGCCTTTACTACATCACACAGTAAGATGAATTATGTTTAAAAAATAATTGAATAATGCTGTACAGCGTTGTAGTTTAATGCGATTAGTTATCGTGAAGTTATTAGCTAGTTAACGTGGTTAAATTGAGCGCGTGAGCCTGGTTAAAGCAACATGATTTTCATTAAAAATGTGGATTATATATTTAAAAATAACCACAATATGTATGATCATGACTTGTATCAGTGTATTCTGAGTGAAAAATTATTATTAAAAATCTAATATTATATATGAAAATACAAGATTTCAGCTTGTCAATGTTTGTAACGTCAATAAAAACATGTACTTTATATAAATTACAGTATATTTATTTAATATAAAGTCCAGTATGATGTTTCTTACTAATATTTGACTTAGGAACATAATGAAGTGTAAATACTTACACATAAGTGCAAAAGTTTATGCACCCTGGTGACCTTTCAGCTGTTCTCACACAACAAACCTTTCTCATGTTAATCTGATATAAACAGGTGATTCTCTAATAACTAACACATCCTGGTGGTTAGATGAGTTTAATCCGCTCCAGAGGCGACTTCTTGAGGTGAAATGTTGTATTGTGAAACACATCTTCCCATAGGAAATAATGTAAATGCAGATAATCCGTTCCAGCCTCCTAAAAATATTACCAATATTACCAATTTCCAACACTATAACCATATTTTTGCGTCTAAAACAATCAAAACATTTAGAAAAGATGTTTAAATGAAGTAAAATATGAAATAAATAGACATTAAACCTCACTTAAACTTAATTTATGATTCCCTGAGCCTGCCCGTTTCCAACACACATGCACAAAGCCCACAGACTTTTTTAGCGGTTTGGTTAAGTTGTAAATAGGGACATGCAAACTCCACACACACACACACACACACACACACACACACACACAGACCTCAGAACGGGATTTGATCCTGGACCATTATATAAAACTCTATACACTTATCATGATGAGAAATGACGTCAGACTTTCCGTGTTCTTTGTGTCAGTGAGGATTATTAAACACACCTTTTTAAAACCTCCTCAGACACAGGGAGTCGGTTTCAGATTTTCACACAGTATTTTATTATTTATTATTTTAATATCCGCGTACTCGTAGCATCACATATAAAAGTAAATTATTTCATAATTCTGGTCTCCTCCTGTTCCTCTCTGTGTGTGCAGCCGAGTCGCGCGTCTGGACATCATGGTGAAGGAGACGGGCTTTTATGACGTCCTGGGTGTGAAGCCCAGCGCCAGTCCTGAAGAGCTGAAGAAGGCTTATCGCAAACTGGCCTTGAAATACCATCCGGATAAAAACCCCGCTGAGGGAGAGAAGGTGTGTGTGAGAGAATAATAACTTATTCATCTTAATGTTTTCTATTCCTGTATGCTGTGAGTTTATTAATCTCAGACACTTTAAGGCAGCGTTTTATTACAATACATATAGTTTCATCATTTTATAATAGTTTTTAAATTGAAGATTTTTTCTGTATAGAAGTTAAGATGCTCTTCTTAACATTTACTTTCAACATTTGTCAGTATTTATTTATTTATTCTACTTTTTGTTATCTCTCTTTCTCTCTGATAAAAAAAATTGATCAATATATATTATGAGTTTGTGTATTCATTTGCTTCAGAAACACATTGATGTGTTAGTATTTCTACACAACCTTTAAGATTTGCATTCATATTTTTCCCTGTCGTTATGTTACACCACCATCATCCTAAGCATGTGATTGATGAAAATGATGATGAAGTGTTTCTAAAGTATATCTGTAACGTAACAAGAAGTGGACGGAGTTTGTGATGCGAGCGGTTGATGTCTCTCCAGTTTAAACAGATCTCCCAGGTGTACGAGGTTCTGTCCGACACACAGAAGAGGGAAGTGTACGATCGAGGAGGAGAGGCCGCCATTAAAGAGGGCGGGACCGGGGGAGGAGGAGGAGGGGGGTTCAGCTCCCCACTGGACATTTTCGACATGTTCTTCGGAGGAGGAGGCCGCATGCGCAGAGAGAGGAGAGGTACACCGCGTCCCCACGTTAACACTGAACGATGTGAAAACTATTCACGTTTCTGTTCAGGAAGAAAGAAAATAAGTCCTGTTTTTTGTTTTATTTATTTCATGCACTTTAAAAGTTCTTGTGGTGTAAACAAAACACAAACAAACTCCTGCTCAGAACTTACAGAAAAACACAGCTTGGACGATTATTAAGTGATCCATTATGTAATAATATAAATTAAATATAAATTATGAAACACACACATGTTCTTCCTGCAGGGGTTTTTTCTGATCACATGACCGTTTTTTGTCGTGTGTGTGTCGTGTCCTCAGGGAAGAACATCGTGCATCAGCTGACCGTGTCGCTGGAGGATCTGTACAACGGGGCCACCAGGAAACTGTCCGTACAGAAACGGGTCATCTGTGACAAATGTGAAGGTGAACCCTCGATCGTTTATGATTAAAGAGCAAATGTCTTTTTTTTTTTTTTTTTGTTCACCTGTCATCCATCCATTCCCTCTCATTAACAAGCGAATCACGTTGTTGTGTCTTTCAGGCCGCGGCGGGCGTAAAGGCGCAGTAGAGGTGTGTCCGTCCTGCAGGGGCACGGGGGTCCAAGTGCGGCTCCATCAGCTCCTCCCCGGCATGATGCAGCAGATCTCCAGCGTGTGTGGCGGCTGCAGGGGTCAGGGTCAGCGCCTCAGCCACCGCGACCGCTGCAAAGCCTGCACGGGACGCAAGATCCTGCGGCAGAAGAAGATCCTGGAGGTGCATGTGGATAAAGGTGAAGCGGAGGGGGCGGAGCTAAGAGCAGTGACGAGTAGGGTTGGGTACCTATGTAATCGGTATGTACCGGACCGAAACAGAACGCAAATTTTGGTGCCTCATTTCGGTGCAACTTAAATGCCTGAACTGTCGATTAATATATTTGTTCTCTGGGGCTCTGATGATGATGGCGCGATTGTAATAAGCATTAGATTCATCAACACACATGAACGCTAGTAAAATTTAAATACTGCATTCATGGGGAGTCAGAAATGATCGGAAAAATAAATTATTTCCGTAATTAGAAAAATCTTGAGGACTTCGGAAAGCTTTGATAATACAAATCCAAAACGTTGTTGCAGTAAGGCTACTGTCCATTTTATGTTTGTAGATTAAACGTTTATTAGATTAGATTAAAAAAAATTTAAAAAGCACAAATCATCGGGAAATGAGACCATCCGAGATGCGCGTGAACGCAGCCACTAACGTTACACTCGCTCTGACGGCATCAGGTGATCTACCGTTATCTTAACTTGCTAAATTAACTTTCGTTAAAATGCCTAAAACTAAACGGTCGAAAGTGCGGCTATATTTCACAAGAAAGGATTCCGACACCGCGACGTGCAGTAAATGTTTTACAGCAGTTGCGTGTAAAGGGAGAAACACGTCAAATCTAATGAAACATTTGAGGCCAGACTGAATAAACTTAAAGCAGAGGGACGCGGCGTGTTTGACAGCTTGCGGACAACAGCTGGCGCTATTGGTGTGGACGACTCCAGCCCCAGTCATACCAACCGTAGCTAAAAGAATTATGATGACGTCAGCAGCCTTTCCGCAGGTTAGCAGTCGGCTAACGTAATGTTAACTGCAAAATGCAAATCTTGCATTCATGCTAACAAATGGTCAAACGATTTGTAAAATACTAATGTAACATGGATTCTGTTTATAATCATGGCTTTCCAGCTAGTACTTAAACTTTTAATATATTGTTCAATTTTAAGCATTATTTTTTTTGTTCAATAAAAATTTATTCTTGAGCCATCGGTTTGTGGCTTTTGCAAAGCATCAGTTCAGGCACTGTTTTGGCACCGGTATCGAAAAAAAACCAAATGATACCCAACCCTAGTGACGAGCGGGTTATAAAGCTAAGGAGGTTTTGTGACACGCCAGTGTGTGTTGTTCAGGTATGAAAGATGGACAGAAGATTGTTTTCCACGGCGAAGGAGACCAGGAGCCGGGACTGGAACCTGGTGACATCATCATCGTCCTGGAGCAGAGCGCACATCCCGTCTTCACCAGGTACACACACACACACACACACACATACACATACACATGGGGGGAGGGGTGTAGGGTTTTAACTAAAGTCTTGTATACGTTAACGTTTATGATCTGACCTTTGACCCACACAGACAGGGAATGGACCTGACCATGACCATGGATGTCCAGCTGGTGGAGTCGCTCTGTGGCTTCCAGAAACCCGTCCGAACGCTGGACGACAGGACTCTCCTCATCACCTCACACCCGGGTACGTGTCCCTAATCAATCACACACGTGTGTGTCTGTGCGTGCGTGGGGTGCTGAGTTTCCTGCTGTAACACGTTGGTGTGTTGTGTTGGCAGGTGAGTTGATCAGACCAGGTGATAAGAAGTGTGTGCCGAGTGAGGGGATGCCCGCGTACCGACGCCCCTTCGAGAAAGGCCGACTCATCATCACCTTCAACGTGAGTCACGCCCACACAGTGACATCACGCTCCTCTAATCAGAGACTTCCTCAAGTTATTAAGGAGACGAGGGATGTGAAAAGAGCTCTGAATAAATCCACCTGATTCATGTTCAGATCATAAACTCTCCTCTCAGTGTCACTTTCTGTTCTCTGTTTCTTTGCATATATTACATCATCAGGGTTATATCATGTTTTCACACCCAGTGTAGTGAGTGAGTGTATACTGTATATTAGGGGTGTAACAGTAGGCGTATTTGAATTCATAGCGTTTAATTCATTATAAGGGGTCTGACAGATGTTTTTAAAAGCTCTCAGACTTTTATTAACTTTTTTTTTTAAGTATAATTGGGGAGATTTTAAGATAAAACTTGAGTGAATGTTGTTTAAACCCATGTGAAGTAAAAACTAAAATCATCCTTTTTATACTGATTAGCGCCCCCTACAGGACTAAAGAGTCAGATGAAAGAGTTTATTTTAAATATAACTGCATTAAGTGGTGATTTTATAATGAGCCGGTCATATATACTGTGTGTATATGTATGTGTATATATAAAGGAAGTCGACATATTTGACCGGCGAAGTGGGAATTTGGATACGCTAATGTTAGCAACAACCTAGGTAGCTAATTCATGTAGCTGATGTGCACAAACGGTACCGGTGCTGTGGACAAGGTTGTAGACGTTTATACTGTGCGCTCACAAGTTACATTCACAATCGCTGAAAAGACAATCGTTGCCCTTTTTAATTTAAATGTTCATTTTAAGTTAAATTTTACTCTGTATCAAAAGTAATTGAAAAAAAAACAGAGCTGCGTACCGAACCGTTAGTATCGTGTACCGTTACATCCCTGGTTTATAGTGAACAGGAAGCTGTTTGTGATTCAGCCTCATTGTGTTATTTATTTATTTGTTTTTCAAAAAGTGATTAAGTTCATGAATATTGAAATGAGTCAAAAGTATTGGAATACAAAAACCTGATTCCTCACTTTATATGAGACTTAATATAACTTGAGAATGATGAGAAGCTTAAATAACTAAATTGTTTATTTTGTTTCGTGTTGACGATTTTGTCAAACTTTGAGGCTTTAATAACAAACATAATTACTACTCTAGACTAAAGACGTTATTTGTGTTGTCGGAGTGTTATCACTGAAGTTCCTGCTCCTTTTTGTATTCCATACAAACACTGGACGAGAAAATGAACGGATTAAATGATGTAGCAGAGTATTTCAGCCTGTGTGTTTGTGTTGTCCTTCAGGTGGTGTTCCCCGTGGCAAACTTTCTGCCTGTGAACAAGCTGAAGCAGCTGGAGCAGTATTTCCCATCCACATGCGAGAAGAGCGACCCCGAGAGCATGGACGACGACCTGTACATCTACGCCGACCTGGAGGACTGTGATCTGAGCCACGAGCGACTCCACTACGTAGAGGACGAGGACGACGAGGACTTTCACACAGGAGGGGGAGGAGGGGGGGTGCAGTGCCAAACCTCATAGAGCTCCCCTCCACCTCAGTCTTTAAATCATTAGTTAATGAGAAACAGACAGACGGACAGACAGAGAGAGATCGTGTCCTTTTAAATAGATCAAATGTCTTGTGTCATGTGACCGAGACAGGTACAGTGTTTGTCCTTTCTTTATGTTCCTGTACAAACGCAGCACAGAGGTCAGACAGTGATAACGTACGGCTCCTCAAACTAAAAGCCACACTTGTTTTTGTTTGTTTGTTTGTTTCTGACATTTTAAGGATACTGTGATTTTAACAAGCCAAAATATTTTCCTCAGTTGTACGTTAAAAAGCAGTGTTACTGTAACAGGTGAGTCTTTTTAATCAGTGTGTGTGAGCGTAAACTGGAAGGAGAAAAAGAAAGAAAAGCGATTCTGGCTCAGTAACTCGTCTGATTCGTCACGTGGTAGCAGCATTTGCACTATAAATAGACTGACATCTGATTTGTATTGTATTTATTTGCAGTCGGTTTTTTATGTGAATTAATTTTCCTTTGGTTTAAACTGTATTCCTCTTTCTTACACTAATCACGATCAGTACAATTATGCAGCGGTGACGAACATTAAGGAAATCTTGTAATGTAATAACGTTTAAAAGCAAATCCTACTTTCCGTCCTTTCCGCCTGCTGAAGGATGTTTTTCAGTGAGCTGCGAGGCCTTACGTCCAGGTGAAGAGGACACGGACAACAACAACAATGCCATTATAACTTTTTACAATAATTACGTTTGTTGGAAAAAATAATTATTCTGTTCTTTTTTATGTGCTCATTATTTCTTGTACTTCAAGGTCTCTTTATCAGGACCAATAATACACTTTATTTCTACTTTAACTTATGAATTAAACTGAAATCCGTCTTTCTCCTTTACATTCTTTGTGGGTTTGTTGGTATTCATATGTTATAAAGACATGTAGATATATTATATATAGATATTTCTTAATGCCTTAAATTATATATCGTGTGTTAAAGATGTTAACTCTTGTAGTTTTACAAAGAATCATGTTCCTACTGGCAGGACTGAGTGTTTATCTGGACCTTTACAGACAAAATAAATAAAATACAAAATGTACCTTTTACAGACATCACAAAAAAATGACATCTCGTTTGAAATTCTGAAACTTTTAGTTAATATATACACATAAATACATACAGTAGAGCTGAAACACAGAAACGTACATAAAAATAACCAAATAAGAAAAATACATTTAAATTTTGCATAACATGCAGGAGGTTTTATTTATTTCATACATTAAAAGTACGCAGACGCCCATTTAGGCTAAAAAAAAATTATAAACCGAGTGTGCTGAGAAGGACGTGTGATGATGATGATGATGAAGGTAAAAACATCTGGTTGATGTTGAGATCCGAATAAAATTTCACCGTTTCAACACTTAATGCATTTACATAGTAAAATCACCTGAACCCGGCGACCACATACACACACACACACACGTTACAGTTTTATAGTCACAGAACCAGTGTTAATATTCATGCCAAGTGTGGGTCGAGTGTTAAAACACACCAGTCCTTCACACCCGAGTGCACTGAACCTCCTCGTGCTAAACTCCGGCGGCTCTCCGGCGCTGTTCTCACACTCTGTAACCGGCGCTCCAGGCTAGCGGCGGCTAACTGACTAGCCTAGCCTACTTGTAGCTTAGCCTGACTAGATGAGATTTATTATTATTTTTTTGCAGACCGATGATGATGATGAGGAGGAGGAAGAGCTCTTTGGAGGAATGTTAGCGTGAAGCGTCACATCACGTTCCAGATTTTTCCAAAAGTACACGCGGACCTGCAACGTTGGAGCTCCAGTAAAAAACAGCAGATTATTGAATCTGGAATGATACATATTTGCATAGGTCCTATTTAAAAACTGTGCTTTTAGAGAAAAAAAATTATAAATATATGCTCGAAATAAAGCGACGTGTGGAATCTGTGTTCTATCTGGCAACCGGTCTGAAAATGGATTGTATTGAGAATCTGCTGTAGTTTACATTCTTTTTATTTAGCTCACAGAACAGCACGCAAACATCAGCAGTCAGCAGTTTGACGGACTGGAGACGATCTGTGATGTAATTTGGTCTCTTGTGCACTCGTTTATCTCCTCAGGGTTGCCAGATCACACTGAAAAAATCCTCCCTGGGCGAGAGTGAAAAAGGCCGAATCACATCAGCACATGGTTCAGTGCAATTATTTACGTCTGTACTTGCACATAATTGCCCAATATTTACTAAACACATTTCCAGATCAAGAAGATGAAATTATTATTATCATTATTATCCACTGGGAATTAAAACTTTGCTAAAACAAGTGTTCACACCTCATACTGCAATTTAATTTAACAATTGAGAGATGAATATTTTTACGATGTCACTTAAACTCTGAACAGGATGAATGTTTTTACTGAACTTCCTCACTTACACGTTCTTTAAACTCTGTAAGTAATAAACAAAATTATTTATTTGTCTCATTTTTAACCCGATCAGATCCGTGTGGTTTGTGGTCCTCCAGCCGTCCCCTGGCCTTTCCTTCTCTCTCTCTCTCTCCTTCTTGTTTAATTTATTTTTAGCCCCGATCTTGCAGTCTGATTGGTCAGCAGGTGAGAAATCAGCGGCTCTGTGCTTTTCTATACTTTTAACCAAAGTTTCAACCAGAAGACAGAATGCGGCGTGTGGAAGCAGCCGAACGTCTCTCATTAGCTACATTATTGTCGCTGGTTACAAAAACCACCTCGCTTTTATAATATTCCAGAACAAATTACACTGCTTTTCATAACGAAAAACAAAGTCAAGGTTTTACTGGCATGCAGACACACACACACACACAGAACTGCTCATCAACAGCATGTCCACACCATCATCATGCGTCTTTATACAGTAGAGGGACGGTGTTAACGTTTAAAGTGTGGGAATATTAACAAACACCATCTTTGACTTCTAACTCGTCTCTCTTTCCTTTCTTTAGAGAAAGAAATCGGTCGTGTCGGAACTTTTTACAGAAAAACTGCAATTATAGTTCAGTTTCATGCAATTCAGAAACATAATGGACTACTGACGGTGTTTATCTTTTCCACATGTTACTGTACAGAGATCTTTCCGGATTGCTTTCTGTGACAGAAGATCAGCGAGACTCGGACACAAGTGTTACAGGTGAAGGTTCAGTCTGTCGTCATCTTCGGCGTCTCTGGAATGGAAGACTTTCAAAACCTGGGGAACTTGACGCACGACTCCAGACATCCGGATGAACAGACGCACCACAGGATCAGCACGAATGATGACTGTGGAGTCCGCGTGGAGCGTTTCGCGCGAGGGTCACGGCTTCCAGAGCTTCAGCAGCCCGTCCTCGCTGTAGGTGGCGATCAGGTTCTGGTGAGGGTGGTGGGTGATGCCGATCACGTCCTTCTCGTGCACCTGCGGAGGCGGCGGGGGAGGAGGTTAAGGCTCCGGTGCTTAATATAGAGCCGAGACGGAAGAGCGTTCAGTGTGAAGAACGAATCTGTCTGGAGTAATGCAACGTCCAAACTCTAACGCGGTGTTTATTTCATCTGAACGCTTTAGTGCAACAATCTCCAGATATTAATTGGTGGATCCAGATTTTACTCCCAGGTTCACCATCAGCTACAGTCACGTTCTTCAATAATGTTAAAAGTGCTTTAGAAAGAAAATTGAATCGAATTACGTCTCGTCTTTTCTTCCCTCACAGGGTCAATAATGTACGCCTTGTTAAAAAGTGACAGGCATGCAAGAACCGAACCGCACACGGACAGGGCGCTAGCGAGCTAAAAGCGCTGACTCGGCTAACAAGCCAATATATATATATATTTTTTTCCCTGAGACTGTCAGAGTTAAGAAAATAATGGGCTAAAACACATCACTGGCGGTGGCTAGCTGTCCTTGGAAAGTTTAGCTGTCTTCTAAAAGTTTCCTCACACTAATAAAGTGCGTTCATGACCAGACGCCCGGGCTCTTATCGAGCGCGTGTACATTTACAGAAAGGGGAAACTAACGGAGGCCCGAGGACGGAAGCGTACCGTCAGAGTTCTCTCCAGCTTTCCGGTGATGGTGCTGAAGGAGTACAGCACGTAGTCCTCTCCCACGCAGTAGATCCACTCCCCACGAGGAGACAACGTGCAGCACACAAAGTCTCCTCCCGCTCGCACTCCTGAGCTAAAACTCCTCAGCACCTTACACAGAGAAAAGGAGAGCGAGAGAGAGAGAGAGAGAAGAGAGACAGAGAGAGAGAGACAGAGAGAGAGAGACAGAGAGAGAGAGAGAGAGAGAGACAGAAAGAGAGAGAGAAGAGAGGAGAGAAAGAGAGAGAGAGAGAGAGACAGAGAGAGAGAGAGAGACAGAAGGAGAGAGAGAGGGAGAGACAGAGAGAGAGAAGAGAGAGAGAGACAGAAGGAGAGAGAGAGGGAGAGACAGAAAGAGAGAGAGACAGAGAGAGAGACACAGAGAGAGAGAGAGAGAGAGAGAGACAGAGAGAGAGAGAGAGACAGAGAGAGAGACAGAGAGAGAGAGAGAGAGAATGCGAGGGAGGAAGAGAGGAAGAGCGAGAGCAAGAGAGCAGATGGAATGGAAGATTGAGGAGGCGGAGGAGGTTAAGAGAGCGAGTGAGTCAGCAAGCAGCCGAGCGATGAGGAGTGTGGGAGAGACGATCGCCGGCCTCTGGAGTTTAAACCATAGCGTTTTGCTAAATCTGTTATATCTCTAAATTCAGCTCTGGAACCCCAGAATTATCTGATGCTTCATTCTGATCGTTTTCATTGTTTAATCCCAGTGATTTCTGATCTACACCTGAGACCACCACAGTTAGCCAGGAACAGTAAGGTCATTTCAAGGGCACACACACAGACTCAAAATTCTCCAGTATGTGTGTGTGTACAAAACTAACAAAAAAACAAGAAAAAGTAACAATTTTTGTGGTATAGGTCAGGGTTTAAACAAGCCAGTTCGATCCC